>CABHPP010143959.1:26565-39075 GCA_902168425.1 Peromyscus attwateri
CCATGAGTTCTGAGCACACAGGGGATGACCATGAGTTCTGAGCACACGGGCTGCGCTGCAGAGTAGGCCTTTTACTGCCTGGTGCTGAGGAAGAATTGGAGCCACGGGAACTCAGCTGTAACTGGGCTTTGGATTTGTTCAGTGTTCCAGAGGTCTCAGTCCCCTGGGCCCACTCCAGCCTGGTGTGCTCAGCAGGGAAAGTAACAAGCACACTTTAGGGAACAAATAGGACTGTCAGAGTCATCTGAGCTTTTGGAAACTGGTCTCTCTCCTGTTGGCCTGATTGTTGTGTTTTTGTAGGACTGAGGAGTCTTCCTCTCCCTCACCCCTCAGTTAGGGTTTCTCTGTGTAGCACTGGCTGTCCTGGAACTCACAACTCAGAGATCTGCCTGCACTGTCTTCTGAGTTCTGGGGTTAAAGGTGTGCTCCACCATGCCCGGCAAGGAGTCTTAATCCATCTGGTCTCTGCCTCTTTCTTTTCCACTCTTGGAGGTGGTTTTTACTTACAATCAAGATTCCAGGTCCCTTCCACCTCGGGGAGACATGCCTGTCACTTGTCAACCTATGTATTCACCTTCCTTCCCAGAGCAGCCATTCCTGAGCTGCTCAGTTGCAAGATAGAAAACTTTCATGGAGAATCAGAATTCAAGTGTCAGAATTAAACCAGAAGTACAAGTAACATTGTATTAGTTTTATTCATAACCTGAATATAAATAGTTAATAAGTAGAATTTGGTCAGAATTTAATCAGAATTAAAGGGCTGAGAGCTCAACCCTTCACACCCCTCCAAGACCAGCACCTTATAGCGGGTTCCTCACTCTAGCTTACCAGTTCTTCCTCAGCTAGTATGGAGGGAGGGATGCTTTCATTTGTCCTGGGGTGAGTATGCCCACAGCCAGATTTTGAGGACAAGAAGACACTGATGCTAGTGGGAGCCATTCTGGAAGTCTGTCTTTCCTGAGATGGTGCTGTGTGGGGTTCAGGACAGCAGGGTGGCCATCAATGAGGCCAGAAGTATTCTATGGGACACTGTCTTAGCAAGGATGGGATTCCTGGCCCTCTCTAAGGGTCTTTCAATTCCTTTCTAAGGGTCTTCTTTGCACAGCCTCCTTGAGAGTTCTTGCTTCTTCCCTCAGTTTGGAGTATGCTAGCTACTGTGTGAGTGTGGGCTGTAGATACAGCTGTAGATGTAGCCGATCTTTGGCTGTAGAAGGTCCATCAGAGACTTACAGAATGTGGGTGTAGTCTTCTTTTGAGAACACCCTTTAGTTAAGGAGACTGAGGTGGATTCTGGTCAGGATGTAATCAGAAGTCTGAGGAAGCAACAAAAACGACCCAACTCTCTGGGAACTTGAGCGAGTACAAGGAGTGGGGGTATTTTACCCCTGAGGAGGGAGAGCTGAGGCAGAAGTGGGGTCTCTAGCTCTCCCAGACCCTTCTCAGGGCCTTCAAGGTCCTGGCTGAGCCACACGGTACAGGCAGGAATGGCCTGTGTCTCTGCCCTGAAGAGATGACCTTCTATTTGGAGAGATGACTTGCACTGTAAAAAAATGTAACTAACACCCCCTGCAACCTACACTCTGGAGTGCAGAGGATAGTTAGGAAGGTCGGCTCCGAGGAGGGAGTCAGCTTGTAGGAAGGGACAATTATCAGACCATCAGCTTCCAGAGGGCAAGAGACTGGACTTTTATTATTTCTTTTACATAGTAAATAAGTAGTGTTTGTTGTTGTCTGTTTGTTTGTTGAGACAGGGTTTCTCTGTGTATCTCTGGCCATCCTGGAACTTGCTCTATAAACCAGGCTGGCCTCAAACTCAGAGATCCTCCTGCCTCTGCCTCCCGGGTGCTGGGATTAAAGGTGACACCACCACACCACTGCTTGTCTTTGTTGTAGTTTTAAAATCTATTACTTTGTTTTCAGTTACTATGAAAACAAATCATGCTTGTTTTGTTCAGTTACTATGACCAATCATGCTTCAAAAAGATTCTAGGAAAATCCTAGAAATATACAATTCATAAATTTTAAGTAACTTTTTTTTTTAACAGAGTCTCTCTATATAGTTTTGGCCTGGCTGCTCTGGAACTCATAGAGATCCACCTGCTTCTGTCTCTCAAGAGTCAGGATTAATGGCACTGCTCTACTGACCACTGTTTCAATTTCCATATAGTATATTGTTGTATTGTTAGAACTGTTCTAGTTAACTATTAATTTGTTACTCTTTTCCTGGGACCCCACTCTCTCACAGTACAGATTGAACCCGGGGTCTCATGCATGCCAGGACATACTCTGGCACTGAGCCAGAGCCTCAGCTCACTGTGCCTAATTTAAAAGTTTATTACACTTATTTATTTCTCTGTGTGTTTGCACATATATACACATATGCCTTGGTGCATGTGTAGAGTCAGAAGACAACTTGAGGGACTAAGTCCTTCTGGGGCTCAAACTTGGGTTATCCAGACTTGGCAGCAAACATCCTTTCCTGCTGAGCCACCTGGCTGCCATCCCATCTTCCCCTTCTTGAGGCAGGGTCTCAGGTAGTTCAGCCAGGCATCAAATTCACTATGTAGCCTAGGATGGCCTTGAACTCCTGATAGTTCTGCCTCCCCCTTCCCAAGTGCTGGGACACATGTGTGCACGAACACACCTGGCTTATGTGATTCCGAGGATGGAACTCGGGCTTGTGTTCACGCCAGGCAAGCACTTTATCAAGTGACCTACATCTCCAAGCCATCACTGCACTTAATCTGTAAATTAAAACTGACTGAGGCCGTGAGATGGTTCAGCAATCAAAGTCCTTTGCTGCCAGGCTTGACAACCCGAGTTCCATCCCCAGAACTCACATGGTAGAAGGAGAAAACCAACCCCTGAAAATTGCCTGCTGACCTCCACACATGTGCCATGGCATGTGTGCACCCTCCTCACCAACAAATAAATAAATAGATAGAATTTAACACTCATTATAGATATGCATGTACAGGAAAAAAGAGCCTATACAGAATTCAGTACTATGTGGTTTCAGGCCTCTACTGGGGCCCTGGGAACACACTCCCTGCAAGCCCAGAGGGACTGTTGTACTGCATTACTAATCCTTAGCATGGAGCTTGGATCACTGAAGGCATTTAATAATGTCTAATGAATGAGCAGATGATTCGTGTAAGCAGAACTATCTACGGGCATGGGGAAGCTCCGGGTTTTGCATCGGCAAGAACAGGATGAGAGCCACACTGGCTAGAATGGGAAGCTCATGTTCAGGGGAGACAAGGCCACACGCATGGGTTGCAGCCAGTTGGGAAGGGCCTTGAATGCTAAGCTAAGTGGCTGTCTCTCTAGCCTGCTCTTCCTCTGACTAGACCCACCCCCTTCTCCTCCCTCTCAGATATTTTTGGATCCTTCTAGAGCAGGGATAGCACTCTGAGTTCAAACAGGTGCAGGCAAAGCCTGGCCTGGAGTTCAGTGCTTACAGGAAGTGGGTTGTGCTGGGAGCTCAGCCCAGAACTGAGCCAGGGGAGAGCCCTGGAGCTTGCTTGGGAGTCCCCTCCTTCCTTCCCTCCTCCAGCAGGCCACTGCCAAATTGCAGCCGCTGGTCCTCTTCCAAGTGGCCATTGGTTAGGACTTGGTTGCCCAGTTGTCTCCAGTAGAATTTTCCCTAGATGGCAATAGGTAAAAGCTTGACTGACCAAGCCAAACCCTTGGCTCCTCCTCTTCCTCTTCTGTCCTTCTTTCCGTCAACAGTGTCTCTCGTGTCTCTCTATGTAGCTGGCCTTGAACTCATAGTCCTCCTTCCTTGACCTCCTAAATGCTGGGATTGTAGACATGTGCCACCATCCTCATCTTGTACCCATTTCTTTACCTACTAACTGGGGATAGTAATACTTGAACTATTGACAACATGGGGACTATGTGACTATGTAAGAACAAGGGAGCTGGGGGAAAACAGCTCAGTTGGTGAAGTGCTTGTGTAACATGTACAAAGCCCTGGGCTTCAGCTCTAGCACCGCAAAAACTGGTCATGGTGGTGTGTGCCTGTAATCCTAGCACTTGGGAGGTAGATACAAGGGGGCCAGGAGCTCAAGGTCATCTCAGTATACTGGGATATATAGTGAGTTCGAGGCCAGGCTGGGATACACAGACCCTACCTCAAAATAAATAAATAAATAAAAAAGTCTATCAGATGCTAAAAATATTCTTTGAGCCAGGCATGGTGGTGCATGCCTTTAATCCCATCCCTCAGAGGCAGAGGCAGGTGGTTCTCTGTGAGTTCAAGGCCAGCCTGGTCTACATAGTGAGTTCCAGGACAGCCAGAGCTGTATAGTGAGACACTGTCTCAAAAAAATGTTCTTTGATATTAGATGCTTTTTAATGTTCACATTTACAGGGCTGTGACAGTATCGGATCATCTTCACTGCTGAGCGACATGTGCTGCCAGTTTCCTCAAATATCATGGGACAAGAACAACTAAGGGATCTATCAGCATTTCACTCCTGCTAGGGCTGTTAATATCTTTGGGATTCTCTGTCCTCAAAGAGCTTACAAACCAAGAGACGGGGAGTCTATACTCATGAGACAACAGAGAACCATATAAGGCAGATGGAATCAGGGCTAAAAATAAGTAGCCAGAGAGAGCAGGGAAGGGGGAACACTTGTCAGGCAGGCTTTGTGGCTGGGAGGGGTGCTCAAACCGGGTTTCTAAGCATGCCGATGCCAGGACTGTAGGGCAGGGACTAGGGCCTGGGACTTGTGAAGTCACATCTGGCTTAGTGGGGGGGATGTTTGGCAGATTTCAGAGGGCCAGGCTTAGGTGCTGGTCATTTTTCTGTGGTTGTCATAACAAGTCACCCCAAATTTGATGGCTTAAAACATTAGAAATGGCTGGGTGTTGTGGTGCATATCTTTAACCCCAGCATTTAGGAGATTGAAGCAGGTGGATGTCTGTGAGTTCAAGGCCAGCCTGGTCTACAGTGAAATCCTGTCTCAAACCAAACCAAACCAAACCCACAAATGTATTCTTGTTCAGTTCTAGAGGCTAGAAATCCAAATCAAGGCATTGGTAGGGCTATACTTCTGAAGGCCCTTGTGGAGGAAGCTTTTGTGCCTTTTCTAGCTTCCTGTAACTACTAGTAACCCTTGGTGTTCCTGGCTTCTAGCTTTACCTTTCCAATCTCACTTCTGCCTTCCTATGGCCTCCTCCCCTGTCTGGGCTTTTATGTTTTAACCCCATCGTATAAAGCTATTAAAGACATTGGATTTAGGGCTCACCCTAACTAACATGACCTCATCCTAACTCATTACATCTACAAAAATCATATTTCTAAATAAGGTCACATTCTCAGGTCATGGTGGACACACATGTTGAGAGCACACCATTCAACCCACTATAGTGTCTTAGCTGTGAACCTCAGGATTCTGGCAGCTGCTACCTCCAAATGTCTAGTTCTTATGTCCCTTGGGCAATAGTCTTCTGCTGGGCAGAGGTGCACCTGCTGTCTTGGCCCTACTGCTCCTGTGGCCCCCACAATGACCTGATGGCTAATTTGGAGCTCTGATGACACACCCAAGGGAAACGTGAAATGAATGTATGGACAGCTGGCTGGAGCGGAGAATTCCAGGAGCAGCTGCCCAGCTTGTAGGGGTGCTGGAGGGGAGGGTGACTTTCCGAGTAGGCCTCAGCTATGGAACAAGTTAGAGGTGGAGGATCCCAAGGGAGGGAGAACTGCTTTCTGGATGGCTAGTGACAGAAAGAGCAAGAACCCAGAAGCTGGAGATCTGTGCACAGTGTGCTCTCTTTGTGAGACCCTGTATCCATCTCCCTTCTTGATCTCAGCCCCTGGGTGTTGTGGGAGCCAAGGGAAGGATATGCGGGATGTAGAAGCCTCTCCCCTATCTTTCACAGAAGCTGCTCAAAATTAACTTCTGAGGGACCACCCTGTGAGGCTCCCATTCTCGCAGACTTCCTGCCAGCAGCAGAAGTTCCCTACTGGACAGTAGAGTAGCTGGGGCTCCTCATGTGGGTAGCAGGAGTGCCCAAGCTTGAGTCTGGGCACCTAGCAGTTCTAGGAGCTGGGCACTGTGGCACATCCTGGTTCTGGAGGAGGTTACTTCCAACCTTTGCTCAAGGTAGGTTTCCAGACCTTTTCAGAAATGAGCATCAGTGGGCACTGGAGAGATGGCTCAGTAGTTATCAGTACTTGCTGCTCTGTTAGAGGATCTGAATTTGGGTCCCAGCACCCACATCAGGTGGCTTACAACTGCCTGTGATTCCAGCTTCAGGGGATCTGATGCCATTTTCTGGCCTATTCAGCTTCCCACATACTCATAGCACAATCACACACAAACACATACAAATAAATCTTTTTTTTTTTTTAAAAAAAAGAGCAACAACAACAAAAAATGTTTTTCAGTGACCACCAAGACCTGGTTCAAGGAACCCACTGGTCTCCCTCGTTAGCCTGGCATTGTGTGCTCTGCTCTGTCCGGCTCTCTCCTCTCCTCTTAACCATAGCTGCTGCTCCCCTCACACACTTGGCTTGTCTCCTGCAGTGTCTGACCCCAAATAACCTCAGATCTCATGAGCAACTACTCAGCAACTACCTGTGTTGTCCACAGTCCTTTCTCAGGCATCGAGACTGATGCTGGGTGGTTAGTTCTGGCTTCCTGCCTACTCATCTCTCCCTCTAATCAGATCCTAATGTCTTTATTTATTTATTTATTTATTTATTTATTTATTTATTTATTTATTTATTGGTTTTTCGAGACAGGGTTTCTCTGTGTAGCTTTGCTCCTTTCCTGGATCTCGCTCTGTAGACCAGGCTGGCCTCGAACTCACAAAGATCCGCCTGCCTCTGCCTCCCGAGGGCTGGGATTAAAGGCGTGCGCCATCACCGCCCGGCCCTAATGTCTTTAAGGGGAGGAGATTTTGTTCAGCAATTCTGTTCACTTGGTTATTACAAGGTAAGGCAGGAAAGCAACTGTTCTAGGACCCTTGAATCACTTGAGAACTAGGCCTGTGGAGGTCAAGTACTGGCATCAGGACACGGCTCAATGGCACTTCTCTTGTCTTATGGAACTACTTTGCTACCAAGTTGAAAAAAGGTCTTTCATTTTGCCACCATTTATCCCATTTTCCATCGACTATCTGTTTTCCATCCACTCATTTTGTATCCATCCACACAAATAGCCATTCTAGGTGCTAAGGAAACAAGTTCCAACCAAGGAGAAACTATGTAAGTTATGCAGTGTACGGGAAAACAGTAGTTGCAGTGAAGAAAAATAAAACCAGGGAGAGAAAAACAGCAAGACTAAGTGGAGACCGTCTGCAGTGGGCTAGCTGGAATAAGCCTTACAGAGTTGGCAACATCAGAACAGAATTGTCTGGGAAGAGCATACTCAGAAGAGGGGACAGGGGGCACAACGAGCCAGGAGGGGCACTGGGGTGGCCCAAGAAGAGCAAGAGTTCTCAAGTGTGGCCAGAGTGGTCAAGGTGGTACAGGAGAAGAGATGAGGTCACAGGGGAAGCAGGGCAGAGGGTCACTGTAGGCTTTGGCTCTTCCTTTGCATAATACAAGAACAACTGGAGGGGTGCACCGAGGAGGGACATCACTCATTCCTCTGGCCGTGGGAAACACACAGAGGCATGGGAAGGGGTGCCCTGAGAAACATGGACCGGGAAAGGAGGTTTACTGTCACCTGTTCTCAGTGCTCAGAGAGCAGAGACAGCTGCGACATCTCAGCCAAACACCTGTCACCTCCCTGGGGGAAAAGGTGACAGGTACTTCAGGAACACAGAACAGACACACCTAAGTTTGAGGGCTGGGGGGGAAATTCCTGGGGGATGAGCCTCAAAGCCGAGCTCAGAAGGATGAGCAGGAATTAGACCTGGGACAGGGGTTGATAGTGAGACAGGCATTTTGGAGACTGGTTAGAAAGTCATACTGAGTGAAGGTGATTTGAATAATAGCTCTTCGGGCATGGATGACATAAATCTAAAGAGGTACTGGGCATGGCCCTTTTCCTGGAGATGTCAATCTGGAAGATAGGTCACCACCAGAGGGATCAGGGTCTGTGTCTTGTCCTGTTACTCAGTGTAGATCAGTCCGGACATTGAGTGAATTGAGGCCAGAGTCAGAGAGCTCTGTGGCCTTAAGTGATACGAACCAAAAGGGGTGTGGTACCAGCATGGCTAACAAAGGGAACATAAAGGCATAAAGGCCATCATGACACCAATTATGAGCTGGATCATAACCCCCTAAAAGACATGTTTAATTAAGCCTTAAGCCAGATACCTGTGATCTGCAAGTGGGGCCATTGTGGCTGTTGTAGTTGAGCTCCTAGGAGAAGGGTAGGCTCCCTGTCCAACACGGTGGCTTCCCTCTCGGAAGAGGAGGAGGAGAAGGTCACATGACAATGGAGACAGAAAGTGAAAGAGGCAGCTGTAAGCCAGGGATTGCCAGAGCAGCAAGACAGGCCCTCCCCTACAGGGCTCAGAGGAAGCGGGGGCCCAGTCAACGCCTTGATTCAGACTCTGACTCTGGAACTGTGAGAGAATGTATTTTTACTCCTTTTCTTTGTTTTTTTTTAAGATTTTTTTTTTTTTTTTTTTGACAGGGTTTCTCTGTGTAGCCTTGGCTGTCCTGGAACTCACTCTTGTAGACCAGGCTGTCCTGGAACTCACAGAGATCCATTTGCCTCTGCTTCCTGAGTGTTGGGATAAAATGTGTGCACCACCATCACCCAGCTTACTTTTATTTTTACTCATGTCTGTGTGTGTGTGTGTGTGTGTGTGTGTGTGTGTGTGTGTGTGTGTGAGATTGTATTCTACACGTGTCTAATGAACCAGAAGAGGCTGTCTGATCCCCTGGCACTGTAGCTGTGGGCAGTTGTAAGCTGCCCAGTGTAGGTGCTGGGAACTGAACTCGGAACAGCAGCAAGCGCTCAGAATCACACAGCCATCTCTAGAGTCTTCCCTTTTCTTCTCTCCCTCCCTTTTTAGATAGCGTCTCATGTAGTCCTTGCTGGTCTGGAACTCACTATATAGCGGAGGATGATCTTGAACTTCTGATCCTCCTGCCTCTGCCTTGAGTGCTGGGATTACAGACATGTGACACAATTCCTGATTTTAGGGAGTGCTGTGGATGAAATCCAGAACTTCATGCGTTCTAAGCAAGCACACTATCAACTGAGTAACATCACTACCCCTGAATTTCTAACCCTGGAAGCTGCTAAGTTTGTGGTACTCTATTTTGGTGACCTTAGGGACTAACGCAGGACTGTATTCAGGCTTTGGTGCAGGGATCTGGCCCAGGTCCAGAATGGACTGAGGACTGTAAAAGCAGAAAGGCCTATAGCTGTTGTATAGCCCGTTGAGTCCCTCAGCACTGGCCAGGGAGGGTCCGCCGGGTCAGGGAGTGTAGAGTGTGCACTTGCTTTAGCTCTGCCCTTGGCTTTGAGCTTCCTCCTCTAGAGTGAGTCCCATAGGATCTCAGGAATATATGGCCTTCTGTGGCTCTCTGCATGGCCACAGGCTGCCAAAGAAAAAGGATTCAACGGCATAAGGGCTCCTTGGTGGCAAGAGCCTCATCTGGTAATTGAATAGGTGAGGTGGGGTGCACAGAGTTCAGGTTCTTAGTGACACCTAAAGTCACCAGAGAAGGAGGCTGGTTTCAGATTGATCTGCCTGCAATGACTTCTGAAGGGTCAGATGTCCAGAGAGGGAGCCTTGTGGGAAGGGGCCTGAGGGGCATGTTCCAAGGGGCCTGTCCTAGGTGTCTGAGGCTCTGGGTCCAGGCCACTAGAGGAAAATCTCAGATTCCTGGAGTGGTCCGCCTTAGGAGGCCTGAGTACGTTAGACATGTTTCTGATGACGTCCCAGGAAGGGGAATTCAGGAGAATAGTTGGATTTACTCTAGAGTTGGTTTTTTTTTTTTTTTTTTTTTTTTTTTTTTTTTCTTTTTTTCAAGACGGGGTTTCTCTGTGTAACCCTGACTGTCCTGGAACTTACTCTGTAGACCAGGCTGGCCTTGAACTCAGAGATTTGCTTGCCTCTGCCTCCTGAGTCCTGGGATTAAAGATGTGCACCACCACTCACCGCCCATTGAGCAGAGGTTCTTAAACCCATGGGTCTCGACCCCTTTGAGGGGTTGAATGACCCTTTCACAGGGGTTGCCCAAGACTATTGGAAAACAGATATTACATTATGATTATGATTCCTAAGAGTAGCAAAATTACAGTTATGAAGTAGTAATGAAAATCATTGTATGGTTGGAGGTCACCACAACATGAGGAACTGTATTAAAGGGTCGCAGCATCAGGAAGGTTGAGAACCACTGCTCTGGAGGCTCTGAGTTTGTCCTGTCCACGCAACATCAACATTAAGGTTGTTCCCTTTTGACTCTTCTGACAAGGACTATTGAGACTGTCTCTACAACCTTCTTGTGATCTTGGGAATTTCAAAGACTTCCCAGCGAAGGCTGGAAGCTTTACTCAGGCCTGCAACTGAATCCCTCCTAAAATCTCCAAACAAAACTGTGTTTCAAACCTACTCTAGATGTTTCTGGCTTGTTGGGAAGACAAATAGGGGAGTGGGTGAGCAAGCCTAGGTATACAGGGTCTCAGGAAGACGATGAAATGTGGGCACAAAAGGTTAGCAAAGGGGGCTGTATTTGGTTAGGAACCGTGTGTGAAGACAGGTTAGAAGAGTTTGTACTTAGCCCTGGCTTGTACTTGCTCTCTGGGGGACTTCTAGCACCCCCTTTTTTTTTCCTTCCCTGGACTTTTTTTTCATTTGTGAAATAAGAGTTAAACTAATTAATTTATAATTTTTCTTCAGTTCTGGAAGCCTCTCTAGTAAAAATAACTATAAGGCTAAAAATCAAGATGTGGGGGTATGGATGTAAGATCCCAGAAGTGGAACTCTTCTGTCATGGATTTGGGGATATTCTCAGGGGAGAAAGTGGGAAGCAGTTTTTCCATAAGGGTCTATAGACTAGGGTATACTACCTGTCCATTGCTGACCCCAACCTCTGTTTTTGGCTTGACCTTCCTCCTTCATTCACTATGAACAGACATTGGAATGGGCAGCTTCCGTGGTTACTGTGGGTAAGAGCTGTGGAGGCTAGCCTGCTGGCAGAGTGGGCAGCAGTGCTGGTGCTGCTGGGTGCTGCTTGTCTGGTATTCTAGGTATGGTCCTTCCTCTCACCTGAATTGTCTGAGCACAGCTCAGGAGGTGATGAGGAAGGTTGACTGTGGTCGGTTCTACAGGCTGGGGTATAAGGTCCTTCAAAACCCTGCAGGCATTAGCTCTGATTTTACTTGAGCAGCCCACACAGTTCCTGTTAAGCAGGAGCTATCACTGTGCTGGCCCTGTCTCTGAGGCAAAGGCCTCACTCACCATGATCTACAGGACTGTAGCATTCTTGAAGGGTTTATTATTGTGAAGGGTCCTTACATTTTGTTTTGTTTTGTTTTGTTTTGCTTTTGGAAGAGCCTTCCATCCATTCTCAGACAGATATAGTTCTTATGATGGATCTGTGTGTTTGTGTGATTTGCACTGGGGGTAAAGTGCAGGGATGGTTACCTCACGTCAGTGACTTCAAGATCTGAAATGCATAGGAGGATTCTGTATAGCCTCAGATGTTTCTAGGTGAGTCAAGGCTGATGGAATAGTGATCATAGGAATCACCATTAGGCTCATCAGAATGAACTCTTGGCCTCTGGAGAGCTGGTACCTCCAGTTCCTCATGTCCCTGGACCAGCTGGAGCCTCAAAGACTATCACTACCCCCAACAAGTCCTATAGATCCCACCTCAGTTCTTGTAGCTGGAGAGAAGCTCTGAGTAAAGACTTTCTCTGGCCTCTGGGGTGAGCTCCCAGACCCAGAAGGTCCAAAGGAGTAGAGTAAGGGGCAATCCTGTGCCCCTCTTGTCCAGAGCTGGCTCTGTTGCAGCCACTTGGAGTGTTTGGGACTTGATCTTTGCTCTTCTAGGAAATAGTAAGTGTCATACCTACCATTTGTTGGATGCTTTTTAAAAATATTTTTCTTTTATTTATTCTTTGTGTCTTTCACATCATGCATTCTGATCCCACCCATCTCCCATCCCCTAGAACCCGCCCTCTGACCCTGAAACCTCCCTCCCAAAATAAAACAAAATTTAAGATAAAAAAGGAAAAAAAAAGAGATAAAGGGAATATCTCATCATGGAAGCCGAAGTGTGACACAGTGAGTCTTGAAGTAAATCCCTTTATCCATGCAGGTGTTCACTGCAAAGAATCACTGGTCTGGTTTGAGGCCCCTGGTCTCTGCTACACTGTCAACAGTGGGCCCTCACTAGGACTCTTCCTGGACATCCCATCGCTGCCCTGTGTCATGGGGTCCTGTAGCCCTGGGTCTGCAGGACCACCCCACTACCTGTGCTCCAGCAGACTGTCAATGCTTTTAAACATCATTTCATGTTTAAAGTGCTCCAAGGGGCTGGTCAAAGCATGGCAGGACGCTCTGCATTTTTTTTTTTTTTTTTT
>CABHPP010143961.1:0-40469 GCA_902168425.1 Peromyscus attwateri
AGGTTTATACTTTCACACTGACACGGAGTTAGCAAAGAGATGTGAACCAACAGGGCACTGCAGAAATATGTAGGAGAGAGCCTGAACTGAGAAGCTGGGGAACCAGATGTCCCGTGTTGAGGCAATAGATTACATCTTAGACACAAGCTATAGAATAATTTCAAGTAAAGGTGAGGCATAGTCATATTTTAAGTTCAAAACCCCAGGTAGTGGTTGAAGTAGGGACTTGTCAAGAACAAGACTAGAGACAAGGAGGATGCTGGGAGACTCCTATAGGCCATGGGAGCAGGGCTGTAGAAGAGAAAGAGACTGGGAATTCCTCAGCTTGACAAACTGGCAGGCACCTGTCACGTGCTACAGCTGAAGGGTCCTGTCTCTAGAAGAAGACAGTGGCAACAGTACAAGGAGCCTGTTTCTCAGAGTGGGGCCCATTCCACTGGGAAGTGGGGGTGGGGGCCGGTAAACTGCAGCAAATAAGGAGCAGGAAGTCAGATGGCGGTATGGATAGCTTCTTTCTCCCGAGCTGAGCAGGAGGTTGAAAGGAGTGATGGAGTTGAGACACTTGTAGAGGATAGAACTAAAGGAGCAGCCAGTGTCAGAAATGGACAGATGGCAGATGGTACCGACACCTGGCCCAGGTCCTATGGGGCACAGGACAGCAGTGGTCCCTACAGACTCACTGACAGTTTTTACCCCTTTCTAGAACTACCTTCTCACATTTCAAGAAAAGCAGACATAAATAATAAGAAGTGAGTGGAAGCAGTATTTGACTTTTTGAATAGCAAACGCAATTTTGTTATATGACCCGACGTTTTCCAAAGGGCACACGTTTAATAACTGCCTGTATCTCAGAAAATTAGTTTTGTACTGTGTCTGCCAGACTTCTTTTTGACTCAACAGGATTCCAGTTTTAGTGGGGAGGGGGGAACAAGTTCATAAAGGTCTTTTCTTTTAAAACTGGCATTTTCCCTTCATGGTAAAATGCATGCAAAAAGCATATGATTATGGTATTTATGCTTCCATTAAGGCATCCTAGTCAAGCTCAGCGAGTCTAGCCTACTATTTTCCTGCATTTAGATTTGGAACAGCACAGTTCCTGCTTTATTTCAATTCTATTTGAGGACAATGCATTCTTGGTGGCACATGATTGCACGATGACAGTAAGCAAATGTCCATAGAGCTGCCTCCGAGTCCAGGACCTGAATACAAATACAGACTGCACGGTGTCCTCAAGTCAATAAAAAAAAAAAAATGACTGACCGTGACTTCAGCATCCCTTTGTTAGAATTCGAAGCACTCTAAACTTCCTACATGGAATTGTGTAACTTGTATGAAAAGGAACCCAGTGTTGTTAAGAAACAATGAATAAAATACAGGAATCATAACACAAATGCAAGCTAGCCACTTAATAAAATGATTTAATCAAGGTGAACTGTGAATGAAATGAGCTGTGTCCAGTGATGATTGTAATTGCTTCACAGCACTGCTATTAACAGATGTTAGTGGCTAGTTCATGGTAGAACCCATGTTTTTCTCTTCCATAGCCCAAGTACATTGTGTTCCCAATATGGTTGAGTCAGCTGCACACAAGTCAACTGGGGAATGGGTTAAAGCAATGAATGGGCAGTGCTCAGCCAGACCTATAGGACCAGAATTCCTAGGAGATCAGGATACCTGGGAGAGGGTCTTGCAGTGGGGTTCATTTGCTGAGGGTTCCCAGCCCTCCTACCCAGGCAGCTCTGGGAAGGGACCCCACATTGAAAAAGAAACCTCTTACACTGTGCTGTGGGGAGATAAGTGGGGTACTCTGGGTTCTCTTCATACTCTACAATTTGAAAACCACTGTTCTAGAACATAGCCTATGTGGCAGCTTGGCATGAGTGCAACGAATTCCTCAGATAATCCGTTTGTAAAGAGGTTTGCTCAGGGGCTGGAGATGTAGCTCATTCGGTAAGGTGTCTGCCAAGCATGGCTAAAACCCTGGGCTCCAGTCCCAGCGCTTGCATGAACTGCGCATGGTGGCACATGGCCAACATTCGGAAGGTAGAGGCAGGTGATAATTTCAAAGTCACTGTTGGCTGCCTACTTAGTTTAAGGCCAGCCTGGGATACATGAGATCTTGTCTCAACCTCTCACCTTGCCCTATTTAGAAAAAGGGGAGGGGGCTTTTTCTGGCCTCCATTATGTAGGCTTTAGCCCATAGTCAGTTGCCCATCTGTTTTTGTGGTTGGAAAGGAGAGTACATGATCGTCGGAGTGTATGGTAAACAGCAATTCATACCTGGAGGACAGGAAGCAAAGACAGCAAGAGACCAAGGTCCCACAGTTCCCTCATGGATACATTCCCAGCCACTTGAGGGCCTCACTGGCTTCCACCTGTTAAAAGTTCTCCCCGCTTCTCCATGGCACCATGTACTGGGAACTCTAAACTACGGGGGCTGAAGGAAATTGTTTAAGCCCCAGACTACAGTTAAGTCTCTGACAGTTCCAACCATGGGTCCTGCTGCTAGCCCCACCAGGAGCCTGCCTGATGTGGACAGAAACGCCAAGGGTACAGGTGAAACTTGAGCGTCTACTGTTGATGATTCTACTCTCTGTAGAAGCTCAGGAGTTTGGGATCAGCAGGAATTCCATGAAAAGAGAACATGAAGACTTCCAATGGATTCCATGGAAAAGTAGAAAACGAAGATCTTCCAACTCTAAAAGACCCCGACTGAAACTTGTCACACTAGTCCAACTCAGATGAGCCAGGGGTACCCAACCTTTAAGTTTCTACTGTTGAAGGAAACACTTTATGACCTGCCCACCCTTGGTTCTATTTCATTTACTGTTTTCTGTATCCATGTGGGGACACTGTGCTCTCTTTAGAATAAAAGCCCATTTTGCAAACAACACCTGTAACACAAATTCTGAAACAGTGTTTATGATGCACTGGGTACAAAGGTAAGCACTTTGTGATTGACAGAGCTAGTCTTTGCCAAGCCTCATGAGCAAATGCCACTGATAGCCCGTTTCACAGGTGAAGGGAATGAAGCCGAGTGCTCAGAGCCAAACTCTGGTGAGCTGGTGTCATAGTTCAAGTTCATGATCTCAACTGCCTCTGATCTTGTAGGAGAATTGTCCAATGAGGTGGGAGTTATTAGGGTTTAAAAGTGTCTTAAACAGCTAAAGAAGGTTCTGCTGGCCAACATTCAACTGATAAAATGCAGTATGAATCAGGTAGCCTCAGCACTGGGGAGGTGCAGGTATGAGGCAAGCTCAAGGTCATGCTTGGCTGTGAGGTGTGTTTGAGGTCAGCTTAGGATACGCAAGATTCTGTCTTTTAAAAGGAGGAGCAGGGGTGAGGAGCACAGGTAAGTGGGGAGGGAAGGGAGAGGAGGGGAAATGAGGAAAGAGGAGAACAGGGCTTCTCTTTGAGCTCTTCTGTACACAATTCCTTACACCCAACCTAGAGTCTGGTCTCTTGAAACAGAAATCTCTAGGCAGCAACTTTAGCAACAGATTGATTTTTTCCAAGGCAACAAGTAGCCAGGCTGGGCACATCAGGAAGGGATTGCCACTGCTCAAAAGTTTCCATGTGGCTTTCCCTTTTAGCTTTTTAGGTAAGGCCTACCCTGGAGCACCTATCCAAGATCCTAGCAGAAAACACAAAAACACCAAAGTGCAATCCCAAACAGCCTTATGATTCTGACGTGCTAGGGATGGGATCAAGGGCCTAAGATGTGCAAGGGAGATCCTCCAACACAAGAAACACACACACACACACACACACGCACACACACACACACACACACACACACACACACAATCAGGAAAAATACAGTTCTGCAGGAAGTTCCATCTGCCCAGCTGCTTCCAACATTTACTAGTTAGAACTCTGTCACATAACTCACTAGGAGTTTAAGAACTGAAATGCTTAGGTAAGCACTTGCCTATCTGAGTAAAACAAGGATTCATTCCATAATGAAGAGGAGAGAATAGATACTGGGTAGGTAGGCAACTGGTAGTGTCTTCCAGGGTGCAGAAAATGATGGGAATATGTCACGCACGCTGTATCAGACACAGGGTTCTCGGCCAACCAGAACACACCAGCCAAAGAAGAAGTTACCTTAGCCAGGGAAATACAGGACTATGAACCACTGGCCATGCCTAAATCTTCGAAGTCATTAGTTATACAGAGAATAAATAAGAAGCATACAAACATTATGGTGAATATAAGCCTAATTATTCATACAGAACACAGATTAGGGTCTGCCTACTTAGCATATATCTAATGTGAAAGATCAAAATGTTACCAAGGACAGGAATAAAGAATAGAAGGTGGCACCATGACTCCAGCATGAACTCAGGTACTAGTACATATACTGATACAGTTAGGCATGCATGAGAATACTGACAGAATAAACATGCATGAAACTAAACAGTAATAAAGCAAAGGTGACTAAAGCTTGTACACAGGTGCAAACTCACCTGTGGACCACTTCAACAGGCACGAATCTATTTCTAAACGTAACTCTAGGCATCCGAGAAAGCCACCATACATACAATATGTGGAGCTGGGTAAGTGTGCCCATTGTGACATCAGGTTCATATCTTTTAATGTATTTCCCACCTTGCTTCTATACTTCTGGCTGTGAGATCCATCAAAATGATTGAGCAAAGCATTCTGTGGACTGATTTTTTTTTTTTTTTTTTTACTGAGCAAAGAAAATCTGAGAAGCACACTTCAGATTATCAGCAATGCCTACAATTCCCACAAAATACAGAGATCTGAATAGCAAAGTTCAACAGATACCCATTGCAAATTTTGGTGACATTTAGTCAGTCAACAAGCATCTGTACATTATCCATCAGAGGAAACTTCTAAGTAGTTTTAAGTTCTGTATTTCCATTAGAACGATTACTTTTTTTCAGTTCATATAAGCGTATTTTAGATCACCTTGCAGGCACGTTAAAATCATTGCCTGAATTTAGCTTTACAAACAGAAAGACACCAAGCAATGCCACTTTCGCTGTCTCAACTTAATGATAGCAAAAACTGGGTGATGCCATAAATGATATCAATACGATATTCCAGTCAAAGATCATGGGCCACAAATTTGCAAAAGCACTGAAGGAATCAGGAGAAAGGGATGGGTGAAATGAATCTACACATGCCTCACAAAAGTATCAAAACCAACTCAAGACTGCCTGGGCATGGGAATGGCAGGTATGGACCATCATACCCAGGGTACCTATTGGTTTTGGTTACAATGCACCAATAAAATAAAATGATGAAAAGATATTATAGGCCACGTTAACACAATTCGCTGAAATGCAATGGATTTGTCATTTTGTTTATATCTAACTTTGTAAAGATTAAAGTTTTATTAGATGTCTAATGGTTCTACACAGGAGCCCAGTCCCATTTTATCTTTATATGTATCTAAGTAACAATTATAATCAACAATTTACAGCAGTGTGGCAGTAGCAGGAGATCACCTTTCCCTAGAAAAGAATTTCTACACTACCCAAGTGTGAACAGATTTTCTATAGCTTTCTCTTCAACAATAAAGACAACGGAGTGAGGCCATGCTCCCAAGCCAAGTCCATATTCAACAACAGGCAAGAGGAAGGGCTTGACAGGCACAAAGGCCACTTCTAAAGTAGCAACACCATTAGTCATTAATGGATAGCTTATTCTCTGCAAAACTAACATTAAAAAGTTTGGCAAGTGTCTGCAATCTTTTGTTTTCCCTGCAAAAATAAATCACAGCCTTCTAGGTAGAGCTGGGAGGCCTTGGAAGAAAGCAGTATCAAAGGCGTGGCTCTGAGACTCTGCTCAGTGTGACCCCTCCCTACGAAGTAGACTGTGGATGCGCATGAGCTGGGTCTGTTTCAGATCTGGGTTAGCACAGCAGGGCATGGAGACCCCAGGTCTAGATGCTGCAAGCTGGAGTAGGGAGCACTCTGAAAATGCTCCACCCTTTTGAACACTTGCAGAAGCCTTTGGGTGAGATGGCTACTCTTGGGGAGCAGCGGGGTGTAAGGCAGCTGTTTGTGGTCAGTGAGAGCAGGAGGGTCCTTTCCAGCTGTCCCTGCGGCAGCCCTTCCTCCAGTTTTCAGATTTGGGAGTTAGTGTGGGAGATATGAAAATGGTCAGCTCTTTTGTCTGCCATCAATAATTCCTAGGCCATCTTTTCCCAGTCCCCCCAGGAGTCACTAGGCGACAGTGCTGGTGTTTTGGTGGCCCTTTCTCTCAAGAAAGTACCTTCAGATGCTACTTAACCTTCTGCAAGCAGCTTCCACAATCACGGCAGAAATGAGGCAAAAAGCTTTTAAAGAAAATGTCACTGCCACTGATGAGAACTTCATTCTTGAGTTCTGACTTACACACACGTTAATACACACACGAGCCTTCTGGGGGACACGGGGAACAGGCTGGAGTGACCCTAAGTGTTCATGTCAGAGGATTCCCTCCTCATATTCAATGGTAAATAGATTTTCTAGGGTAATCAGGAAAAATCTAAACTACAGTGGAGGTGCAGGGCCAGAACAATTGCCTTGGGATGCACCCATTCGGGAGCTGTTGTGATTGCTTTTGTTCCTATCTGCTATTTTTAAAAATGTTTCTCTCTGTAATTGCCGGAAGTTGCTATCTGCATTTGCAAGCTTCTGCTACTAATAGCTAGAAGTCAGTGATTAAAACAAGAGCTGTTGCAAAACTGAAGCGAGGAATCATCACCAGAGTCCACCAACTGTGTCCTGCAGAGGACTCTGAACCAAGGCCTGCAGGGCCAGCATCAATTAGGGGATCCTAAAAAATTCAAGTTCTTGGACTCCACCTTCAACCTCCTGCATCTAAACAGTCAGCCAGTGTTTCAAGAAGCCTTTCAGGCAAGCCTAATGCACATAAATGCTTCAGAAACACTGTTTTTAAGTAAAACCATTTATAATTTACAAAGCCCAGCTGCCATAGAGAGCGATAAGCGACGTTTATAACACGATTGGCGTATTGTTTATGACAATAGTGTGCACATGTTTGATATGAAAGGAAATGAGAATTATTCTCTTCAAAGCTAAACTCCATATGGTGTTTGAGGCTATAAAGGGAGGGGTGGGGAAAGATCCATTCAAGATTGTTTCAGCTAAAATCTGAAATATGTATATTGCCATTTGAAGTAAGTATAGCAGCAGTACATAGAGCCTTAATAAGTGTATGTCAGTAATATAGGCTCACAGACTCAGTTAAATAACTAGATAACCATTAAAACACAATCGGCATTTCACTCCGTCTGCTGTACTGATAAACATATCAGACCCGAAGCCTATGGTGCCTAACAAGCCTCTTGTAGAGCGGATGTATTATAGACCTTATTTACTAATTCTTTCATAGTATAAAATTATGCCACCCCCAAAGTGGCCCTTCTAAGTCATAGTCCAAATGAATGTCCCTGCATTTAGTTATCCTATCCAGAAGCCCCTCTAGCAAGACGAGAATGCATTGCTTAAGGTTGAGTTTGACTTTGATCTAAGCTGTAAGTCAGGGGCAGGTCAATTCCAAAGGACATGAAGACCAGGGTGAGCCAGGCTGGAACTGTAAGGAAAGCAATCAAAACTCCTTGCTGTTCTTTCCATTAGCCATTGATTTGTGCCAACTCAATACCTTTAGACACAACAGCATTTTACAGGCAGGTAATAACCAGCATTTCACAATGCCGACAAGCAATCTTGTGCCCGGCACAGACGCAAAGCTATGACTACCAGCACCTACCTGTCCCCAGGTTTGGAGCTCCGTGGTTTCTTCACTTGTGCATACAAAGTGTCCATCAGGTGCCCTTCCCTTGGGCTCTGGGGTCTGGCATTGAGAGCCAAGCAGCCTTCATAGGATGACATGCCCCCATACAGCAACTCGTCATCACAGCCAAATGTTCGATGGAAATCTTGGATTTCGGCATAGTCACGCTCTCGAGCCTGCCGCTCCCTAAATTCTCGAGTTTTGGCTTGAATCCTGTAAAATTGGAACAATGCTGAAGCAGGAGAAATTATTCCTTTCCTATGAAGCGAATGCAGGATTCTTCATCAAGCTGTGTTGTGGGATGTACTTTGTTTCATGCAGTTATAGAGGAGGTGTGTTACGAGTGATCATTTATGCACATTTTAGATTGTCATGCAATGCCATCAACACTAAACATAACCATTTTGTTCTTGGCAGTATGACTCAGTGATACAGTGAACTCACACTGATTAGCTGACATAAAAATAAAAATAAAAACAAGGGGTCTCAGAAACAGCTCGGACAATGAAGTGCCTGCTGCTGAGGACTGAGTTTGAGCTCCAGTATGCACAACAAGCAGGGTGGCAGGTACCAGTAACCCCTGAGGAGAGACAGGGTAACCCCTGGGGCTTGCTGAGTAGCAAATTGGTGAGCTGCAGTTTCAGTGAAAGACCAGGTGGGGAGTGACAGAGATGACAGGTAATGGAGACTCCAGCATCTCCATGTACACCCACACATGTGCATGTACACATTGTCACACATATAGCCAACTGCTCTTTGGGTTGAATTTGAGTCCTCCCCCTTGAGTAAAATGTATTGCCTGATATTATAAACCTGGTCAAAAGCCCATGGTTGGCAAGGTCACAGGAGCTACAAGGCAATCTTCTACTGTTGTTTTATTCATTTAACTTGGTGTCAAACTGCTTAACACACTCACACTCTACTTGGGCATTACTTGTGACTTTTAAAGACAAAAAGTAATTTTGGAAAGTTACACATACACTATCTGTCTATTACCTGTCACTTAGCTGCATGTATGTGCAGGTCTAATGAACACACGCCACTCAAAGAAAAGCCACGCAGACATGAGGATCGGGGGACTTCAGCACAAGTGCGCTCCCCATTGCATCAATGGCAGGAAAACCTCCCATCAGAGCCACTGGTTTTGACTGACACTGGTTTTGATTTCAAGTTTTTCAGACAGAATAGAATTTCAGAATGGGTCAAGGACAGAAAAGACACCCACACAATCAAATTCTGAAATAAAAACTGCCTGCATTAAAACTAGAAACAGATCTTAAATGATCATTTTTTACTGATTTAAAGATCTTATTAAATTACTTCATACAAAGACCCCCTTCAAATTATGTTGATATTAATTTTTGCCCTAATTAAAAAACAACAATTCTCAGTTAAATTTTGATAATTTTTGATGGGGAAGTATTTTCATTACACATTGATGAATTTAATTGCTTATCTAAAAGCAATGGACCCTGGCAAGGAGGTGGGGGAAAGTATCCTTATCCTGGGGATGTATGTCTATGAAACTTGAAGGAAAATACTGCAGAGGCTCTCTGAAACATCCAGAATCACCGTGCACATACCCAGCAGGTCATCACTGATTAAATGTAAGTTTGATGTCTTATTATCATCTTTATACTTCAGTTCCGTGTTGGTATTTACATATGTGTATGGGTGCCCACAGGAACCAGAGGCATTGTATTTCCGGAGCTGGAGCTACAGGTACAATCTTTGCCAACCAACATGGGTGCTGGAAATTGAACTCAGGTCCTCTGAAAGAGCAGTGTTCTCACAGTCACTGAGCCATCTCTCAGCACCGACTCTGGGTGTTTTTAAGACAAAAAGTGATTTGCTAAAGAGCTATGCACCATAAAAATCCATGTGTTTACAGTAGCACTTTTCAAAATAGTTTTAATGGGGAATCAACCTAAGTGCTCAAAAATGGATATCTTTATAAAGAAAATGTGGTGTATATATACAAATGAATACTAT
Source organism: Peromyscus attwateri (assembly GCA_902168425.1). Taxonomy (NCBI): domain Eukaryota; kingdom Metazoa; phylum Chordata; class Mammalia; order Rodentia; family Cricetidae; genus Peromyscus; species Peromyscus attwateri. The sequence continues at coordinate 9,769 of CABHPP010143961.1, forward strand.
TCATCCATGTAAAGAATGGGATTCTATCTGTTAGGGCAGTCTGAATGAGGTCAGAGGGCATCATGCCCAGTGACAGATGCCAGATGCACAGACAGACATCTCCCAGCAGTGAGTCAAAGGGTAGCTGCCAGAGGCTGGAGCAGGGCTGCGTGGGGGATGGGGAGAGGTTGCAGAGAGGTCAAAGTCACAACCAGGAAGGAAGGTCGGAATCTCATTTTTGTGGTACTGGTCAGTGACCTCAGCTAGCAGCAATGTGCACCTGGAAACAGGACAGGATTTGAATGCAGTGTTTGAGAACATGGTATAGTCACCTCCCAGATTCGATCATCACACCATGTGTGAGAGTGTCATACTGTGCACTAGACGTAAGCACAGCCATGTCAAAATGAAAATGTAAAAAGCAGTGAAGACTTATTTCTGTGGAGTAGCATTTGAAGACTCATTTTAACATTTCATTGTATTTACCTTTCTTCATATTTGAACTAGACGTGTTTGCATAAATGCCACCTGCATATATATTGAAAAGAACCCAGAAAAGGTACCCAAATCATATGGAGACAATGCCATCTGTGTATGTGCACACCACACAGAGAGAGAGAGAGAGAGAGAGAGAGAGAGAGAGAGAGAGAGAGAGAGAGAAGAAGAAGAAGAAGAAGAAGAAGAAGAAGAAGAAGAAGAAGAAGAAGAAGAAGAAGAAAAGAAATAAGAAAATAAAGCTGGAGGCAGAAATCCGCAACAGAATATTAGTGAACAGAATTCAACAATCATACACTATGACCAAGTGGGCTCATCACAAGAATGTGGCCTAGACTAGATTTTTTTTTAAAAAGTCACATGATTCTATCAAATGATACAAAAGAATTTGACAAGTTTACCCCCATTATGACAAAAATCCTCAGAAAACAATACTACAGCAGGACCTCCCCTAAGCTTAATAAAAGTGTTTCTCCAAGTGGTCAATTCTCCCTACAGTGATACCCAGGCTCACTGCAAGTCCTGTAAAAACCCAGCAAAATTTCTATAGCTACTGATGAGATTATTTTACAATCTACTTTGGGCTGGGGGTGTAGCTCAGTGGAAGTCTGTATTGAGCATCTGTGAGCCCAGACTTTGATCTTTAACATTGCATGCATAAAAATACCATGTGTAATATGCATGAGGAAAGACAAAGGCTAGAATAAACAATGGCAAAAAAAAAAAAGAACAATTACATGGTGGCTAACCTTGACTGTCAACTTCAACTTGACAGGACTTAGAATCACCAGTCAGAACTCTGGGTGTGTAGTGTCTGGATTGGGTTAAAGGAGGCGGGAAGAGACATTCTAAACATGATGGCAGAGGAAAAGGTGAGCTGAGTCCCAGCATTCATCTCCCACTTTCTGACTACAGGTGCATCTGAGCAGCTTCCTCACACTCTTCCTGCCCGGCCTTCCCCACCATGATGACCGGAGTCACCTCAAGCTGGGAGCCAACGTGAAGGCTTCCTCCTTAGTGTGCTTTTCTCAGGAATTTTACAGCAGCAACAAAGCAAGTAACTGATACAAGAAGAATCACACGTCAGATTGTAGATCCTAACACAATAACTGCTCTGTGGGTCTGTACCTCCGACACACACCACACAGTCTACATTACAGTTATCAGAAGGTTCAAGAGCACATGAACTGTCCCTGTGTGTCAACAGACAGGGCCACATGAAACTAAAAAGTTCCTGCACAGCAAAAGAAACTACCATTGGAGAACACAGACAGCCCACAGGATAGGAGAAAATCTTTACGTTAGACAAAGGGCTAATAGTGAGAATTTACCAAGAATTGCAGAAAGTAACACCAAGTAAATAAAGCTTTCCAGTCAACAAATGGGCTAATGAATTGAATAGATGGTTAAGAGAGAGAGAGAGAAACTTTGTCAGAAAGTCCTCAACAATCCTAGCCACCAGGGAAATACAAATTAAAAGTAACCACCTCAGCCCACTCAGCATGGCTGTCATCAAGAAACCTAAATGTCGGAGAGGATGTCCAGAAAGAGGAGCCGTTATTCACTGTTGGGGGGGTGCAAATGAACATAGTCATTGTGGAACTCAGTGTGGAGATTCCCCCTAGAAATAAAATAGAACTCATGTGTCCCGGCTCTCCCTCTCCTGGGCACATACCCAGAGATCTCCACACCCCGTTATAGGGATATTTGTGTCCTCGTATTTATTGCTGCTTTACTATAGTAAGGAAATGAAACCAACCCAGCTGTCCAACAGCGGGTACATGGATAATGAAAATCCAGTACATACCTAAGCTGGAATACTATTCAGCCCTGAAGAAAAAAGAAACAACAAAACTTTCAGGAAAATGGACAGACTTAGAATATGTGAAATTTTAAAAAATGCATGGTCTCCCTCATATGCAGACCCTAGTCTATAACGTGTGTGTGTGTGTGTGTGTGTGTGTGTGTGTGTGTGTAAACACACGTACATGTGCGTACGTTATAACACACAGAAAGGACAACAGGAACAGCCAAACACTAGGTGATGAGGAAGGACTGAATTAGGCAATGGGCACTCGAGTCATGAAAGAGGATCTAAAGCTAATTGTTTTTCTAGTTTTAACTCTGTCATGTATTTTTAGATTTTCGGTGGTGAATCAGTGCACAGAAATGTATTTGATAGTGAAAATGTAAAATTCAATGTGAAACACCATTGCTTCAGAATGGCTGTTCTAATTGTACAGAAGTTCACTGAGAATTATGAACTTGGGTTTGGTTAATTTTGCCTCAAGATGTTTTTTATTTGCAAATCATTTATAACAAAGTTTTAATAAATGAAATAAACTTAAAAAATAAGATTTATATAATTTATAAAACAAAACACTAAATGAACATTACCATAAGACCTATCAATTGCACACATGAGCATTTATACCATAAATAAAACTTATATCCATGCAAAAGTACGTGCACGACTGTTTGTGATCACTTTATTTAAAAATTGAAAATAACAAAAATATGTCACAAACTGTGACATGTCCCTGTCACAGAATGCCCCGGCTTGGCAGTTCCCAGGAACAAATGATTACCTCACAGAGCAGACAGAATCACCCCAGAATAAGACAATGAGCTAACAACAACTGCCACAATTACCTCCAGCATGACTTCCTCTCCTACACACTGCCCAAATGACAGTACAGAGGCAGGAAGAAGCTTCCAGTTTCCAGGGCTCAGCTAGGTTGGCCTGGGGAGGGGGAGGGGCTTTCTGAGGTACAGTAACTCCTTTTCTTGACAGCGGTTGAGACCTTCTATGCTCCTGGAAACTACGGACGTACCTTGTCTCTGGGTCAGTGTGTTGGGCTGTGCCCATCATACTATAGTGACGAGCAGTGTGACCCATGGGAAGAATCTGGATAAAGGGAACATGGGGCCTGATGAGTTCTTTATCATTTCCTCTGAATCAAAAATAACTTCAAAATAAAAAGGTTTGGGTGGGGGGAAGCTAAAAGATTGTCACATGACAACCAAAGTCCTCACTTTTCTCCCTTACTGTTTCTCACATTTGGCTTTCCAAATATATGCCAAATATTGATTGCAAAGGGTCAGATTTCTCTAGTTTTTGTTTTCTTTTTAATTTTTAAGTTTTTTTAGTGTGTGTGTGTGTGTGTGTGTGTGTGTGTGTGTGTGTGCACGTGCACATATGTACCCAATGCAACAGTGCACATGTAGAGGTTGGGTTCTTTCTGCCCACCATGGTTCTGCGGGTCTAGCTCAAGTGCTCAGAGTTGTGAACAAATACTTACATGCCGAGCCCTCTAACTCACCCAGTTTTTCTTACTTTGCAGCAAGGAGAGGCAAATACTTAATGTGCCTCACTTGGCTTTTCTTGGGAAGACCCTCTGAAAAGGGGACAGCACTTGACCTCTGACAGGACTTCAGTTAACTGTTCCCAGCATGGGGATCACCAAGACGCTTTCAAAGTGCTCAAACTCCCTAGAAACACCTTAACCTCCCGAGTCGGAAGCCAGGGCCTTGTTAGAGATGGAATATGCCGAAAGCTTAAGACATTCTCCTGGGAAAGTCCTAGATTCTATACCAGGGTTCCTGTAGAATATTCACAAGAGAAACAGTGATACAAACTCTAATGTCAATTTAGTAAAGCAAAGAGCAGATTTTTATTACATTCCCTTCTACAATTATGATAGTCAAGGACATAATTATAAAAATCAATTTATTACTGGGTATCCAAAATGAAAATGCTGCATAGTTAAAAAGATAATTTTATTCTTTGCATCATACTGTTTTCTCAACTCAGGTTCAAACAAACAAACAAACAAACAAACAAAATCCAAAACAAAAAAACCTAAACAACTACCAGAAAGAAAGAAATGAGCCATTATTTTTAACTTACCAGAACATTAACCTGAATCTCAATTATTATGTATCCAACAACCCACTTTACTATTTTATAACATGTGGGCACTTTAAGACAATCATCTCATCAAAGGCCATAGCCAGGGGTCCTGGGCATTCACATAGGTCAGTCTATCTCTGTCTCTCATGGTGCTGGTATGGAATCCATGGTCCCATACATGGCAGGCAAGGGCTCTGCCACCGAACCATTTCCCCGGCCCATTCTTTCTTCCGGTGAACGTTTGAGCTCGGGACTTGCTAAGAAGTTCAGGCTCACCTGGCACTGACAGTGTTCCTGCCTTGGTCTCCCAAGCAGGAGAGGATACAATCCAGCTCTGCTATGCCAAGGCTCACATAAGTTTGGGAACCTGATGAAATTTTGGTGAGAAAAAAGAAAGAAAGACAAATATAAACACAGAGCTAAACTTCTTAATTTAGAGCCTTCAAAAATTCAAAAGAATGGCTTAAGTTGGTTTATAAATGAATTGTGCAACTGCACATGACCCTGAATTCATTAAAAGCGAGGCTATCCGGCTCTCAAAGAAGCTGTCATCAGGAAGAGGGCACATACATGGGCTCCCCAGGAGTCCTGAATCAAAAGTGCCACCCCAATCTTCCTGTGCATCACTTTTTCAACATTGCTGATGGGGCCTGGATTGGAATGGTCTTTCCAAACTACATAGAAACGAATATTCATTGGAGGCCATTTTCCTTTGTATGTGTGTGGGTGGATGGTGTGTTCCTGTGTGTGTGCACAAGGTCAGACATGAACCAGCCAGGTGCCATGCTTAACTGCCTTCTACTTTATGTTTTAAGATTGCATCTATCACCAAACCTGAGCTCACCAATTCAGCTGGACTAGCTATCCAGTGAGGGCCCGCCCGTTGGTCTTATTTCCACTTCCCCAGCACTGAGATTTCAGGCCTGCAGAACCATACTGAGCTTTTTAGAGGTGTACTGGGGACTCAGTTCAGGTTCTCATATTGCATAACAAGAAGTTTGCCCACTGAACCATCTCCCCAGCCTCAGGCGACAAGTTCTAAGAGGCCAGTTTCTTGGAAGAGTGCTGATCAGCATGAGATGCTATCTGTGAAACCTAGCTCAACTCCTTTTTTTTTTTTTTTTTTTTTTGTCCTTGTATCCAAATCTGTACCCTGTAGGTGATCACCAGCAGTCACTGAACTCAGAGAATAACAGCCATCCCCTCAGGAGTCCCCTCTAAAAGTCAATCATGGAAAATCATTCTTTTGGATAATCTTGTTGTCACCTGTGTATTTTAGCCCCAGAGTTCCTTTCCATCCTGGCAGCTCATCCTGATGATAAAACCTCAGTGTTAATGTGTCAGCACAGCCATATGTGGACCACTGCTACAGAGGGGGTGGTGGAGCTGGTCAGCACCCCTGTTCTACAAATGAATACCACGGAGGTTTCCTGTGCAAATGGCACCAGGAAGGTGATTTTTAAAAACCAGTAACACACCCTCTGTGTGTGTGTGTGTGTGTGTGTGTGTGTGTGTGTGTGTGAATTTTTTGGGGAAATTTACAAGCAAAATAAAATTAAAAAGCCTAATTAAAAAAGCAAAATTAAATGTAAAAAGCGTGAGTGTTCTGGAGATGTAGCTGAGTGTTACAGGCCCTGGGTTCTATTCCCAGCATCGCCCAAGCAGAGTATGCTGCTGCATCCCTGGAGAGACAGCATTCAGGAAACAGTGTGTGTGGGGGGTGGGGGGGGGTGTGGGGATCAGAAGTTCCTTCTCAGCTACATAGAGAAATCTAGTCCAACCAGCCTGAGCTACATGAACGCCTGTCAAATAAAATCAAAGAAGCAAAATGAAAACAAACACCCAACTACAAAAAAAGAAAACCAAGTGATTTTCCTTCTTACCTTTTAAAATTCACCCTTCATGTCTTGTTCATCGCCAAACCTCATGGACAGGGGCTTTGCGACATTCCTAGGTTGCATTTGCATGCTACATATATTCATTCTTGGTGGAGAAACTTACTTCAGGAAAAAATATTTGGCTTAGGGGAGAAAATATTTTCTATGTCCTAATAAGAATATCATGGTTTCTTTATGAAAATAAAATAATAAAAAAAAAGCCCATTACCTTGCAGCTGAGCCCCTAATGGTTCCAGATGGTCACTGCTATAAAGAATACCCCTCTATTCTTTTATGGAGACCCTGAGGTCACAAATTATCTCTGAGATGTAGGGGTTATTCATGTTTCTGAACAGTTAGGTTTTGTTCAGCCTTATCCATCCCATTTGTCTCAGGCTAGCCATCAGCGACTCTGGTGGTGACTGGTGCCTCCAAATGCAGTGTAACAAATAAACCTCTCTTGCTTTATGCATCTCTGCCCACCCTTCCCACTTAACAACTACTCAAGCTTTACATGAATGCAGGCAACTACAGCTACATTGGCCGACACCTACAACAACATCTCACACTGTTCCCCATCATTTAAGTGCAAGGAGAAAAAACTAAAACAACAGTTAAAACTTTTTATCAGGTTTTGGAAAAAAAAAAAAAAAGAAAGAAAGAAAGAACTTACTTTGATTTGCTATTTTCTCAAACACATATTCACACCTCTCTCTTTGCAGGAAAAAAAGATTCCTTTCTATTACAACGAAATTGCATAGATGCATAGATGCTGTGTAGCAAAAATACACAAAATAATGTAATACACTAAATAAAGCAGGAATGTAAATCCTGTTCCCGCTGTCACTGGATTCTTGCTAACTGTCTCTCTTCGGCTTGACATCAATTAATGATTTTAATTCCAGACTCTGTCACAGTGCCCACCACTCCTTTCTCTAATTAAAATGGATGATGTGTGATGGGGACAAAGCACACAAGATTTTGTTCTTCTAACATTCCTATTCATTAGTATTTGTGCTTTTATAATAAATGGCTTTTAGCACTAATTGCAGCAGAGAAACACGAAGAGAACACATGTGTGACTGAGCACAGTCTTTATTTATCCAGAGTAGGTACAGATAAAGTCTATGCTGGGTTGAAATCTCCCAGCTACATACAAAATGCCTCTACTTCTAAAACGGGGATTCGATGTAGAGAATCATTCATGGGGAGGTTTGAGATCGGATGTGAGGCCAATGTGAGTGCTCTACCATTGAACTATATCCCCAGTCAAGTTTTTTTTTAATGTATTTATTTTTATTTTATATGCATTGGTGTTTTGCCTTGGATGTCAGGTCCCCTCAAACTGGAGTTACAGACAGTTCTGAGCTGCCATGTGGGTGCTGGGAATCGAACCCCGGTCCTCTGGAAGAACAGTCAGTGGTCTTAACCACTGCGCCATCTCTGCAGCTCCCCTCCCTCTTTTCTTTTGAGATAGGGTTTATTAAGTTGGCCAGGCCATCCTTGAACTTATTCTAAGCAAGATTTGGATTTGTGATCCACTTGCCTTGGTCTTCTGAATAGCTGGGATTAAATACTGATATCAAGCCTATCTCCATGGTACAATTTAAAGAGCAAAAAAAAAAAAAAAAAAAAAGACTTTAAGAAACACAAATTGGCCTTAGAATAATTAAATAATCAGTTAAATTCTTCTCGTGCTAGGAATTGAACTCAAGATTTCATTCATGATAAATACACACACTACCACTGAGCTGTACTTTCAACCCTCTAGAGACCTTTCTCCACCTGCCTTGGATTTTATTTATTTCTTTGAGACAGGGTCTCATGTATCCCTAGCTAGCCTCGAACTAGCTGAAGAAGAAGGATTTAGCAAGGTCTCCAGATGATTTCTGATCTTCTTGCCTCCACTCTCGAGTGCTGGGATTACATGTGTATGCCACTGTACATGGTTTCTGCAACTCTGGGGATCAAAGCCAAGGGTTTTGTGTACCAGGCAGGCACTCTGTCAACTAAACACATACCCAATCCTTTTCTAGTAAGGCAGGACAAGGGGGCCTTGAGCTAGTCATTGTCCTGCATTAGCCTTCTACTATAAATATGGGTGCAAGCCACCGTATCCAAAAACTTTAATGATGTGTGTGTGTGTGTGTGTGTGTGTGTGTGTGTGTGTGTGTGGTGAGATTGTAGTTCAGTGGTAGAGAACTTGTTTAATGTGACAAAAACCCTCTGAGTTCTATAACTAGTTTGCCACACATGACCATGCACATAAACATGCGATTAACATTTACAAAAGAGGAACATATTAAGATTAGTTCAACAGAAAACAATTTGAAAATGTTTCAGTTGCTTCATATTCTACAGTTGTTGGCTGTCTTAAAAACTTCATAATGATCTTATGATCACGTGGTTCTTCTGTGAGAACCATTTGCTGAACACACTGTTCCATTGTGCAGAATCCTCACTCTGGAAATACAGTCCTTGCATTATCTCTCTCTAAAGTACCCATTTTACTGATATTTATTAAATAAAACCTACACTCATGGAAAAATTAAACACAAGACAATGGTTTCGCTGCTGTGTGGGCAGCAAGGCAAGAAGACGTGCGCAGGAATGAAGCCCTATTAAACAAAGGCCCAGGCTCAGAAGGGCCTAGCTCATGTCCACCATCAGAACAGACCAGCATTTTAGGAATAACATTTAAATACCATAGACATAGTCCTTTCCGTTTTCCAATATTTACTTCTTTAGTAATGGGACTCACAAGTGTGTGCAGGTAAGAAAACACTTTGGTTTGGAGGACATGTCCTGAAGCATTAATGAAGGAATTACAGCTTCTATATTTGATGTAGAATCAACCAAAAATTTTAGAACTCAAATACTCCAGTGTAAAACGCTGTTATAGAAGGAATGTGTCCGCAGCAAGAGAGAGCGTGAAGCTATGGGGAGAATGCTCTTTTCTGGTTTGTGTTTTTTAATCTATTTTTCCAATCATATTTTCCCCAGGAAGTGAAGGTATTCCTCCTCAAAACAGCATTGCTAACAGCACAAACAGAACAGAAGGGGAAACAGACTAAAGAAGACTTAGCACATACCACAAGCACCAGACACACAATGGGACTTACTACCGCATCACAAGTATCAAGCTTGCAGCGTGAGTAGCATCCATGAAAGCACTAAGGACGCACTGTGACTCAGCACCATCATAAACATCAAACACCCAGGGTACTGCCATCAGCACCAGTTTGTTATAAATCCATGGTTCATATAAAACATACTTTTAAAAGTATTAAAATATAAAGAGCCATAACTTGCTCAAATTTCTGGATGCAACTGACTTCTTTTTGGACCAGTCACTTTTCAAAGTGACTTGTTCTAAGCCCACGTACACTGTAAATTTACTATGACCAACTGAGTTCCCAGGGGACTGCATCATACAGGCACAGAGATAGATTAAAAGTCAGAGTAAGAAATGAACCATGCTTTGAGCAAATTATTAACACAAATGAAGCTGTGATGTTAAACTCGTTGTTTAGTTGGGCACATTTGACTGTGTATTATGAAAGTATCTTGGAAATGTTTATAGAATTCTGCAAGGAAGTACAGAAGCCACCTAACTGCAAGGCAAGCATGTCTAGACTATGAAAGATTGTGCAGTGTTGGCCAATTTCAAGGCATGGAAGCAGAGCATTTCTTCCCATCACGCCATCTGCTCTCTAAGTAACTTGGACATCTGTGGATGACGTGAGTCCATACACTGACCTGGTATGTTCTATGTTTAGGAGAAAGAAACTCTTATAGCGTGGACATGATGGAGACTGTTAGGGAAGAAGAATGGGGTAGAGGAAGGATGTACAAAAGTCCACTGGGAGGTATGACTGTGACAGTGTATCACAGGTGCACATACAGCAACACAATGAAACCGATCTGTGCAATGAATACACACTAAAACAAACGAATAAACAAACAGACAAGCAGAAGCCCTGCCTAACACAGCACAACACATTCAAAGGAAAATTAGGAGCTGGAGTCAACTCAATGACAGAATGCCTGGCATGTATGAGCCCCTGAGCTCCATTCTTAGAACTAACAAAGATAAAGAGAGAAGTAAATAGATTAAAAAGTAAATAAAAATAAATACTGAGGTAAACGCAAATGTATCATACATTCAAACTCTGTGTTTTGTTATCTACCACCCCCAATGTCTACATTTTACTGGGAAGCTAAAGAACAGAATAACTGCTCCATTCAAAACAAAGAGAAATGAAAAGCAAAATTCCCCAGAGAAAGATGAATGAAAATAATCCCAGTACTGTGACGAGGCTTGGTGGTCAGCTCTAGGTTCAATGAGAGACCTTTCCTCAAAAAAACAAAACAAACAGAACAGAACAATAAAGAGCAACAGAGGAAGACACTGGGTTTCCACATGGATGCACATCCCCATGGACATGTATAGATGCACATAATTTACACACACACACACACAAAGAAACCCAATAAATAGATAAGTTCAGTATTAATGTATACCCGTCCACTATGTAAAATGTGTTAACTGAAACCATAAAATTTCACTCAGGTTCAAATGAATAGAAAAGTTCTTGCTTTTTCTTTTTAAAAGCCTTCCTTTGTGCTCCGTTAATTCACAATCATCACAGATATTACAGCTGAGTGCAAACTATTTGCATTTAAGATAAAAGCAGTAGACAGGAAGCCATGAGTGAGGGCGGCACCTCTGCCGGGGCAGGTGCTGGTACTTCTGAGGCCTACCTCTCCTGCTCTTCCTTCATCCGCACCCTGTCCTCTTCTGACGTGAAGGAATCCTGGATTTTGACTCGACCCATTTTCTCCATCTTGTCATCTTTTCGATGTTTGCCAAACCTGTTGGTAATGAAGAATTCTACCTGGTCAATACATACACAGTGAGTTGTCCTTTCTCAAATACATATATACTTAGTGAGGTGGCTAGGTTTCCCACAATGTGGTCCAGATGACTCCTGAGTGTATCATCTTCAATTAGAAAATTCTATTAAATTTTAATTAGACTATCCTAGGTAAAACCTTTTTGAAGGGCCACTCCCCAGCCCACCAGTATCTATATTTTTTTGTGTTGTTTGACAAAACAAAATAAAAAGCTGAGCAAGGTTAACCAGTTTATTCTTCGGAGGGGCTGGGGAGTGGTCCAGTGGGCAGAGTGCTTACCCAGCATGCATGAAACCCTGGGTTCCATCTGTAGCATTACCCCCTCCAAAAAAAAAGAGATAAGATATAAGAAGTTCAAGGTCATCCTCATCTACAGAAAGAGCTCAAGGTCAACCTGAACTATTCTGTCTCACAAACAACAGAAGAAAGACTTGCAGTTGATCCCACAAAACAAGAAAATAAATGTGCAGAACGACAGGCTGAACACTTCAGACACCAGAAAGGAAAAAAAAAATCTGCACAGAGGGAGCTCCTCTTAGGACTGAAGACTGAGAATCCAAAACCATCTAGTTAATGATCTCTCCATAAGCAATGATTCATCTTTATTTTCAACGGGGAGGCTTATTGGGAACATTCATCATAGTTTAAAAACTGACAAACGTTTGCAGGGTTTAAAACAGAGGAAAATTCACACTGCTAGACTGGAGCTTAGTAAACTGAAAGCTTTGGGGGCGTCTTCACCAAACACTCTCCTCAGTCCAGTGAGCAACGGCAGGGGGATGCCATCCCTTAGAAATCCACCTCTGATCGAAACCAAATACAAGGCATGCACATGTGATTTGGCCTTGGTCCGTACACTGCTGAGGAGGGATGCCGACCCCAGGGCTCTTAAGAAAATGCCATGCTAGTCTATGCTGGCACCCAAACCTCACAGATGCTTCCAGCTTCATATGGACTCCTTTTCCTGCTGTTATTTTCCTCTCTAAAAAGCCCATGTGCCCCGCAATGCTTGCCTGCCATGGTCTCCCATCAGATTCATGCGTAAGGACTGTCAAGTCACCAGCTGTCTCAACGAAGAAATCTCAGGCACACAGTTGCACAAAGAAATGCTCATTAATAAAGGGGGGGGGGAGCAGGGAGGGCTGAGTCTTTCTATCTGAAGAGGTGATGCAGGACAGAGAGACAAAATCACGGGCACAAGAGGGAAAAGTCCTCATCCCAGTGTGGTTGAAGCCTCTATCCAGCTAAGCATCAAGAACTGAACACAAATAACATTTGCTAAAGGTCTTTCTCCCATTCCAGCTATAGACCTGTGATTTTTTTAGGGATCTCATCCAAAACCCCCTTTACAGTAAGAGGGCATATCCTAAACCACTTGTACAATTTTATCAGATTGCAATTGTGTCCCCGCCACCTCTGCATCCATCCTATAATCTCAGTTAGAAAAGAGGGAACAGAGTTAAAGGAGGAGAGGGCTCCTTAGAAATCCACAGAGTAACAACCTTCCCAGAGTTTCCAACATTCTGTCTGTGGTTACCACTGGGACATTTGAAGGGGAACACTTCCTGGAGAACCCCCATCCACCCTTGGGTATGTCTTATTTTTCCTTTGAACAACTATGTTCCCTTAGTCCCCTTGCCCTACCACGTTCAAGATCCTTGTTTAAAGTATCCTTTAATGAACTGTGACTCTTAAGAAGCCTATGCCACCCTCTCAGGAGTGCCATATTCCTTCCCTGAGTGCCTCTCTGCTTTTTAAATAAACTCCAACACTGTTTTGCTCACCCTGAAATTCTTTTCTGCATGAGAGCCAAAGGGACTTGGTTCTACCCAGAGATTAGGGGAGCTTTTCAGGTTGCTGGTGATGACAGAGTGGGTCTATGACTCCCTCTCTAAAGCTGCCAGCTGGCAGAGAGGCCAGGAATCAGGTTGACAGAGACAACCCCCACATCGAAATGAGAAGAGCAAAGCAGTGTACAATTGACAGATAAAAGAAAAAGATTTCAAGTCACAGGTTGGTTGGTTGGTTAGTGGCACAGGTCATTTCTTATTAGTATAAACCTCATCTGAAACACTTAGCCACACAGGAAATATCTAGCACAGACCTCGGACAGTACTTAAGGTACACTGTATTAGTCAACGGGTTTATAAACATCAACACTATGGTATTATGCCAGAAAAAGTTCACGTATTGTCACCATTGTTCATTTAAAATGATATATTCTAATGTGATAAAATAATCAAACCTGGCTACAAGTTAATTCTACAAAGCAAATCTGTCCTTGACATTTGATCGTCGTTAGAAAGTAGATAGAAAACTACAACTGGGAATGGAAGGAAGCGAAAGAAAGAGAAGAAGAAAAAAAAGTCTCCAGGAACTCCATCAAATCTAGAATCAGCCCACTTTTTACAGAGGGCTGGATAAAACATGTACTGGGACTTGAAACTAATATATAAACACACACACACACACACACACACACACACACACACACACTCATTCTGGGAGTTAAGCATTATAAAGTTAAACTTTAGAGAATGAATGAATCAAACAGCGAATAGAAAACATGCATCCTAGGAAGCATCGTCTCAATCGTCATGCTCAGCCACTCACCAACGTTACTGAGCATCTGCTTGTGTAAGAGCTGCCTTATCTACAGTCCCGAGCTACAGGCAGAATAGAAAACATGCCATGTCACTGTGGCAGGATGGGACCTCTGTCCCAGCTTGTAGTCAGGTGACAGCAGAATGCGCTGGGGAGGGAGCACACGGTGCTGTGTGTGAGGAAGGACAAAGTGAGCCAGAGATTATATGTTACAGACTTAAAGATGGCTTTCCTGAGAAGAACGACACTGAGCACAGATCAGTCATGTCAGAGCCAGCCACGCTGGGGCGTCGGCGATACAGACTGAGGCTGGGGCTCAAGCTGGTAAAGGGCTTGACTACGGTGCCCGAGTTCCACCCCCGGCACCCCATGAACTAAGCATGGTGGCACACACACCTAATCCCAGCACTTGAGAGGCATTGGCGGAGGAAGAGAAGTTCAAGGTCATTCTCAGCTTCATACTAAGCATGAGGCTAGCCTGGAATATATACAGTCTTGTCTTAAGTAACATAAGGCAAGGGCTAGCACAAGGGACCTGAGGCAAGATAGGATGATTTTCTTTGAGGAGCCACAATAGCCCCAAATCCAGGACTGACACTGGACGGCATCTGATAATAATATTTATAGAGTTCTGAGCTGAGTCCTTGAAGGGGGGTTGTCAGAAACTGTGGCATACATCAGGTGAATTGGGGGGCCTAGAGGGAAGGAGGGGTTAATAGACAGAAATACCAGGATTCGCAGATGGGGAAGCCACAGGCATGACAGAAAATCATTGTTGCCTCTAAGGTTTGGAAGACAGGGCTACTATCCAGTGACACACACAGGGCAGGGAGGGGCAATGTCAAGTGGCTGACCGTCACCCACAAACAAACATATACACACATACAAAAATGTCTAAGTTCAAACAAATACATTTTGTATTTACTTATAATTAGACAGCTATAAAGGTAAATGATTACAGTCATTTAGTTTTCAGTGTGTAAATGTCCCTCAAATGACACACTGTTGTCATAGTGATTCAAGTTACTCGCACTAAGAAGATAATGTATGTCTGTGCACTGAGTAATTCTATCGGGGAAAACTGAAATTGATTGATTTGTGCATGTGTTTAAAACCCAGGCCTTATGTGTGCTACACAAATAGTCTACCACTGAACTAACAAGTTGGAAAGACTCAGTTATGTATATATTCTTCTTTATAAGCCAGGGATGAGTGACTGACAAATGGCCACTTTCCAATGTCACACTGATCTCAGATCAGCTGCATAATGGATCTGAGATCTACAACGCAAGCCAGGCCACCTGAGAGTGGTTATGGGAAAGAGGTGGGGTAAGGAATGCCTTTGGTCATGAAGAGAAAAGCTAAAATCCAGTAACAGAAGCCCCAAATGGATGCCCAAACTGTCATTTCTATGTAGAAAGAACCACCACTAACAATTAACGCCTGCTACCTTCTCCTTGATATTAAACCACTGCTTTCATTTTTAGTGAAGCAGTATAAATGTTGCTGAAATAGCTTGCCATTTAAACTGCGATCCTTCTACTGCTACTAAATTTAGAATTCTTTAGAAAAATCATGCTGAATGATAACACAGTGCTCTGTTCTAGATAAAACAAAAACGCCCATTGGTTGTGAAGAGAGGGCTTTCCCCCAAACGGTGTTTTAAAACATGATACAGTAAAAAGGAAGTTGTAAAAACATGCTGCCATATATAAAAATAGCACCCCCAGAACCAATTATTTTACAGTCTTTGAAGAATAGGTCTTAAAGTAATATTTTTTTCAAAAAAAAAAAAAAGAAACCCAAGTGAAATGTCATTGAAGTCTGATATTTCACTGCTAATTACCAGGGTTCTGTGACTCAGGAGGACTTTGCCATGATGTGTGTCTGACTATTTACCTCAGGGAATATGTAGGCTAGAATAAATGATACTTTATGGCTGTGGAAGAGGTCTCAACTGGATCAAATATGAATTTGGCCTCAGCCCCCAGAGACTGGCACCTCCAACCAGGCACCACTGTGAGGCTCTGGAAGTCTTGGTCCCGTATCCTGCTCATCCTTTCCCGACCCGTGACCTACTGTGCTTCATCCTATCATTTCCTCTACCTGAGAATCCATTTTTTCTTTCTGGAACCTCTCGTTTGCTTTCCTTGGCAGCATGCCCACAATGTATGCCGCCTTTGGACACTGCTGGCAGTGACAATGCTGCCATTTGCTCTGAAGACCCTTCGGGTACATCAGCTGCCCAGCAAGCCAGCTGAAGACCGCAGCTAGCAGACTACACCCCCAGCCTAGTCCCCACTTAATGCAGAGTACACCTTACCCCGTCAAAACAAACCACCGGCTTCCGCCATCACTGCTCTAGAGCTGCCGAGGCCGGAATCTCCCAGAGTTGTTTTGGCCCTAAGTTGCTCTAGAAAAACCAGTTCCAGTTGATTCTGGAGATAAAAATGGGTTTTCCTACATTCTAGATTTATCAACTTCCTTTAATGTATCACTTAGTTGGGGTTTCAGTGTGAAATGCCTGTGAATGCTATATGGAAAACCACGCCCCAGAAAACTGCCACCTGCCACGATAGACTTATAGACTGTGAACCACAATACACCTTCCTTCCTTAATCTGCCTTGGCCAGGGGTCTTGTCACGGTAATGAAGACAGTAACTGACATGCTCTTGCAGTCTTGAACATAATTTGCACTCTTACTTTGTTTAAAATCCAAACCTCTCTAGATTTTTTTTATAATATATAAATGTATGTATTTATTTTACATCCTGGCTGCAGTTCCTCCCCCACCCCCCACAACCCTCCCTCTGTTCCCAAGCCCCAATCCTCCATTTCTGTTTAGGAAAGAGCAGTTCTCCCATGAATATTAACAAAACAGGCCCTATCAAGTTGCAGTAAGACTAAGCACCTCGCCTCTCTAGATTATATATGAAGAAAACAAAACTATAGCTATACATCTTTGTAGATTATTATTATTATTATTATTATTATATTCTTATCCATAGAAGACAGATGTTTACAGGATTCTAGAAATCAAAAGATTTGTCTTCTAGTCCAGTCATCACCTGACAGAATGATAAACCGAGGCCCAGGGGCCTCTGGGAGCTATCCAAAGTCACACTATAGGCTGGGACTACAGATTGGAGAACCTCATGGTTAGTTTAAGATATCTCGGGTGGGGTTGGGAGGAGGTCCTGAACTTGAACACTCCCAAGAAAATAAAATCTAGCATCTGCTGGCAGTTCAGTCTGAACACTTCCTAGGTAGACATACAACCAGCCCCTGATGGTGCTTATTTTATTACATAATTACATCTAACTGGAATTTACTGAGTTCTTACATTGTGCTTTATGGTGATACTTTGTTTGTGATCTAACACATAAAGCTTTCCTGAAGATCAGAGTGCTGAGCTAAGCCACTAGTTAGCCATAGAGGCCAGGCAGTGGTGGCACACACCTTTAATCCCAGCACTCAGGAGGCAGAGGCCAATGGATCTCTGTGAGTTCAAGGCCACTCTGGGGTACACAAGATTAATCTAGTCTAAAAGAGAAACAGAGCCAGGAAGTGATGGCACATACCTTTGATCTCAGCACTTGGGATCACACACCTTTGATCCCAGCACTGGGGAGGTAGAGACAGGAAGTAATACAGGCAGAAAAAGGAATAGAAGGAGGGAGGAGACAGGAGCTCTGTGCTTTTTCTGGTTGAGGATTCGGTAGAGGTAAGAACTCTAGTGGCTGGCTACTTTGCTTCTCTGATCTTTCAGCTTTCATCCTGATATCTGGCTCTGGGTTTTTATTAATAAGACCAATGAGGAGTCATGCTACTTTACTTCATCTCGACAGTTCCCACATCAACTTGTGAGGGAAGTGCTGTTGTTCCCACAGGAGAGACCCTGAGCAGGGAGCCCAGGGGAATCTACTGACAGCAAGTGAACAATATGCAAGTTCTCACCCAGCACTCTCTCAACCCAACCTAGACACCCAGTCTAGAGGAACCAAAGACAGCCTCCATGTTGTCAGGTACATAGCAGATGATTGGATTGTTCCTTGTTAAAATACATGAGAAAAAGGTTGGGAAGACAACTTCAAGTGTAAATTGCTTCCTGTGCAAGCCTGATGGCATAAGTTCAAGCCCCAGCACACTCACAAAAACCCTGGTCTGCAACTGTACTCCCAGTGCTGAGGAGGCAGAGACAGGAGCATTCCCACGGCTTGCCAGCCAGCCAGCCAGTCTGTCTAGCGAAATCAGCAAGCCCCAATCCTGGTGAGAGATCTTGTTTCAAAAAAATAGAGAGTGATAAAGTAGATATCTGATGTCCACACATATACATATCCTTCCTGACATACACTTCCATGTATAAAACACTTCTACTCACTAGTATTGCACACATTCCACATGTGACAATCCTGGACTGTTGATAGCATTGTGACCTGTAGGACAGCGGTCCCTAAAAGAACTTTTCTATGAAGACTAGGAGTTTGAAGGCCAGGTCAAGAACTGCCCTATGCACTAGAGAGGATTATAGAAACTGTGCATTCCTCACGCATAGGGCATTGCAAACATCTGTATTCTCAGTGGCACACCAAATGTTAAAAGTTCAGTCTGACATATGCAAACACTGCCAAAGCCTTGTCAAAGATCAGCCCCGACTGAGAAAGAGCAACTTCAAGGATTGAGGAGCACACATTTATCGGAAAAAGAGTGTTCATGGTATCCATCCATACTTCCTGTAGCCCAGGCTGCTTTACCAAAGTGGGGGCGGTCATTTGTAATCTGTCCTTCTTGTCATGATTGTGCAGTTTTGTGACATTTTGAGAAATCGCTACTAGGAAAGTGGCTGATTTGCTCAGCAGTAGATTGTGGAAATGATGGGGGAAATCAAGAAAGAGGGGGCTGATTATGGAAAGCAGAAAGCTCCCATTTGGAGGGGAAAAGGCATCAGTAATCAACAATGATGAGAAGGGAGGCAGAGGGAAAGGGCAAAGACAACTTGACAATGCTTTTGTAAGATGGGTGTGGCTCCCCCAGGGATGGAGGAGCAGGGGTGCTCCTCTGTACAAGCAAATTCACCAACTCCAGAGCCAGGATTTTTGATTGTGTACAGTTCCCATCAGTGCTAGTCTGATTGGTTAATAAACTAACCGTGTGCTGCTTGGCATGCAGGGAAAAATAAGGGACTTTCTTTAAAAGAAAGTAACCAACCTATCCCTGCCTTAGATGTACAATGTGCCCTTGATGGAAGTCATTTCTTTTTCCAAAGTCCTACTAAATGTTCCTGGGAGTGCACTCCATCCTGCCCCAGCTGTTAGCCAATCAAGGATGCACTGATAACCTGGGAACCCGATGCTTCAGAAACCCTAGATGCATGTGGAGCAAGGAAATATTAAAACTACAATAGAAAATCTGAAAATAATAGAGGGAAGGGAAATCAGCAAAAAATCAAATTTGGTCTAAGAATAAAAGATCTTGAGGGGGAAAACACACACACACACACACACACACACATACATACACACACACACACACATACACACACACACACACACACACACACACACACACACACACAAATACATAAAAGCTGGGGTACAGACATAAAGATGAAAGTGGGGACAAGGCCCAGAAGATAAACCTTCCAAACACGAGACAAAAGCAGCAGTAACTCCAACGTCAGAGGTGACCTGCATATAGGGCTGCTCTGAAGACATGGGGCAGATGAGGTTCATGTTGACCACATGGTAGAGCCCAGCTAGCAGCTCACAGAACACAAGCCACGGTGTCTGGGACTTCTTATGAAAAGAGGTCAATTAGTAATTGCTGCTCCACACCAAGTGTTTATAAGTCTTGCTATACCTTATTTTTTTATATCATACCCACACTAGTAATCAAGCCACACTAACCCAACAACCCCTACCATTTGAATGCAAATGATATGCAAATTACAGTTTGTTTCTCCTCTAAGTACACCAACTTTATGATAATGTGCACATACCATACACGTACACACTTTCTCACATACTTAAACACAAGAAAACAAAGCAGGAATCTGGTTTTGCTAAATGCGTTCTTTTGCAACAACACCAGTCACGTCCACTCAGAGTGATTCCGAGGGTCCCTCTCCTTCCGGGCTCCTTCTCTGGGTCCTTTTGCACTGCCATGCTCCTAATTCTTGCTCTGTTCATTTTAATGCCTTATTGTTTCATAATACAATACCACAAATTGCAAATTACATTTGGCTCAAGGAGTGATTATAAAAAACTATGATCACGGCTGCCTTTGCTCACATCACGCTGATAATAATGAGGGCCTGATTGAGTTCGAAGCAGCCGAGTGATGAGAAGGGTCAATTTGAGTGTTTCTATTAAGCATCTTTTGTCAAACCCAACACTTTACCAGGTCAGAGGCAAATAATCAAACCCTGCATCTGGTTTCCATGGTTATCCTTCAGCCTTAGTACAGCAAGTGCTACTGCCCTCAGGCAGCCCCACCCCCACCTCCAAGAGAAATGGAACACTGTTTTGGGGAGTCACTTGGACTCTGCTGACCAACAATTCAAAGAGAGGTTTTATACACCTGGAACTGGAGGTTTTACCAGTCTATGGCTTTGGGGGGTAACATTAGCACCATGTGGCATAACTCCATTTAAGCCATATGTGTGTATACATGCACGCACACACACATGTATTGTATTGTATGTACTTTTAAGAAAGCTTATACAATAATGTTTCCCAGCCTGGCGGTGGTGGCACACGCCTTTAATCCCAGCACTCGGGAGGCAGAGGCAGGCGGATCTCTGTGAGTTCGAGGCCAGCCTGGTCTCCCAAGCGAGTTCCAGGAAAGGCGCAAAGCTACACAGAGAAACCCTGTCTCAAAAAAAAACAAAACAAAACAAAAAACAGATAAACAAAAAAATAATGTTTCCCTACAGATTTTTAGTGTTAATCATCTCTTTTTCTTCCATGTCTCCTCCCAGTTAAAGTAGCCTCCTCTTTTTCCATCCCCTCTTCATAGCAGCTCTTGATGTTGCCCTTGGTGGCCTCCAGAACCTGAAGGTAAAACCCTATTGTTGCCGGGCGGCAGTGGCACATGCCTTTAATCCCAGCACTCGGGAGGCAGAGCCAGGCAGACCTCTGTGAATTTGAGGCCAGCCTGGTGTGCAGAGTGAGATCTAGGACAGGAACCAAAACTACACAGAGAAACTCTGTCTCAAAAAACAACAACAAAAAACAAAATAAATAAAAACCCTATTGTTGAAGACATCCTACACTCCAGATACAGATTTAGAGGATGGAGCTGGAACCAACCTGAATTTCTCCTCCCCAAGGACTAATGCTCATAGTACACACACACACACACACACACACACACACACACACACACACGATTGAAGAATGTACCTCATTCTAATGGGACAGAAAGCCCCTCTACCATCTGCCTAGCCAATACTTGAATAGGAATCAACCACAACCACAGTTGAAAACACCAACAGTAACAAAAGCTCACAACATGGAAACATTCGTTATTGAGTTGAGAATACTAATCCTCAACTAAATTCACACTCTGAGGCAGATTCTATGTCCTTCCTACTGACTCACAGGGTCTATCAGTTATAGCCGCTGGCCTGCCCTCCACCAATACTTTCCCACCTTGCATATTTACAAAAGCTACCATGAAAAATAATAGGGGTTGCTGAAGTTCCAAAACCAAACCAAACAAACAAACAAAAGCCAAAAGACACCTTGGACTTTCAAGTCTATGTTCTGGAACTTAAAAAAAAAAAAAACGGAAACTTCCCTAAAGATCTCATTATCTGCAAAGTTCCACATCAGTCAACACTTTTTTCTGTCGATGATGGGGAAACAATTTCTGTTGATTCACACTTCTTCCAGGATGCTCCCTACACAGTAAATTAAGAGGTGCGGATGATCACGGTTTATCTTTAGGTTGATTTGCATAGACGGATCTGACTTTAAAGGGCTGAGGTGTCTTTGAAAGCTGATAGACTGCTCAGAGAGCAAGGAACCAAGGATCAGAGACCATGCTTCATTCTGAGAACCCAGAGATGTCAGTGGGGACAGAGCACCCACTGTCTCCCCAACACACCATCCTCTCAAGGAACAGAGGATCCAATACTGTGCATTTGCTTGTAAGCGGGCCTTGTAACACTCCGGGATACTGGATAGTTAGCATCAACAGAAACCGAAGGGTGACATCAAATGCCAACAGTGGCTCTTCTCCAGCCAAGATCCCTGACTGTTCCCTGCTGCAGCCTCATCTCCCAGGGTGCACAGCACAAGGTGTCATGACTCAACTGGTTAAGGATCCAGCTGCCAGTGAAGATCCCAGTGAAGTCCCAAGGGGTCAGAACAAGGACAGGGATTTACTGTCCCTTCTCCAACCCAAATGCTCTGCCTATAAATAGAGTGTGAAATCCATAGTTCAGTAAGTGTTTAAACAGAGAATTTGTGTATCTGAGCACTGAGTGGAACTCCTCCCATCTTAATCCTGTGCGTGCTATCTGCTCTAAGATGCCAGGGTGCCTCATTCGCAATCATAAGCAAAAGGGGTGCTCTGTGACCAGACAGTGTACTGTCCACACTCTCAAGAGGCCCTGCTCCCATTACAGCTGCCCCTGCATGGGCTCATCACGTGGATGTCCCGGTTTGAAGCTGGAGACAGCAGGGTCTCATTGAGTGTCCTAATAGCCGCAGGACGTGAGCAAGTCCCAGCTTACTGAGAGCAGTGTGTGGAAGATCTCATAGGTAGACAGCACCCACATAGCTTCTTTAGTGAAAACACTCAGAGGGTTGACATGGGAACCAATCCTGGAACAGTTAAGCTGGAAGGATAAGGACGGTCCAACTGACCATCAGGCAGCCCGGTGCACCTCCCAACACTTCTGTACACTCTCCATTAGGTTCTTGAGCTTAAGTGTGAATGAAGCAGACATGAGATAATGAAGAAAGGAAGGTGAGTCCTGCTAAGTGCTGGTCTATGAGCCCAGGAAAGGCACACTCCAAGTACTAAGTTAAAATGTCCCTTTTGATGGGGACCTCCACCCTCTGACCAATTTACATGTGGACTCACATATCAAGAGTTCACAAAGTAAATCTTTCTTCATTATACTAACTTATATTTAAAAAACACACATACTCACATACACAAACGTGTGTGTGTGTGTGTGTGTGTGTGTGTGTGTGTGTGTGTGTGTGTGTTCTGGTGGATGTATGTGGAGTCCAGAGGTCAACCTTGTGGTGTCCTTAACTATAGTGATAACCATCTTGATTTTATTTTTCTTTTAGACAGGGTCTCTCACTGGCCTGGAACTTCATGGATTAGGCTAAGCATGTGGCCAGTTAGTCCTGGAGATCTGTAAGTTCCTGCCTCTGTAGTGCTGATATTACAAGCTCAAGTGTGAGTAACCACAGTGCTTAGCTTTTATTTATTTGGTTTTGTTTTTTGAGTGTGGGTTTGGGGATCAAACTCAGGTGCCTTGTGCTTTAATCAACTGGGCTATCTTCCAGAGCTCAAAAATAACACTAGAAGTACACCAGTGCTAAACTGACTACGCTGTAAAATAGTTACCTTAATAAAATTGAGATCTTTGGGAATCCACCAAATACCCAGCTTGTGATTCCTCAGTGCACAGTCTCCCTGGAATCGGCTTTGGAGAGACAGCCTTGGGAATCACCTAGTGTGAGTCACACAGAAGTGTGCGCAAACACCTGAGCAGCAGTGGTGTGATTACAAGTCCTCACTAGACCGGCAGGACATCTGGGTGGCCTTAGCACTTTAGAGTCTCCCATGTGTCATAGGGAGTTTGGTGGCACATTCAGCCTTACTTACAAGACTTCAGTAGCTCTACTTCTCTGAGCTGTCAACCAAACAGCGGACAGTGACACACGCCACTCATAGGACAAAGCCAGGGTTCTGGAACCACTTGCTGTGTAAGACAAACAAGGTCAAGCAGTGCCACCATTTACAAACTACAAGGACGTAAGATTCAAAGGACTCTGGTCAATCTTTGACCGTCACCCCCCAGAAAAGACCCCTCTGTCTCTAGACTACTAAGACTGAAATAGGAAGCCACTTGCTGGAAAGAAGGTTTGCTTCAGTGCTGATGACCATCCACATCTGGAAGATAAGAGCTAGCATGCCGGAGCACAGCAACACGGAGCATGATTCAGCCTGCCAGAATGAGAATGTGGTGATGCCTCACAAAGACGCCAGGGTCAGCACAGAAAACACTGCAACACTGTGATTAAGAGCTTGTGTATCACATCAGAGAATCATAGGTTACTTCTGTGACACACACACTCAATAGTGTGCTATTCAATAGTGGTGGCTAGAGCAGCGGAGGTGGCTCAGTGGGCAGAGTGCCTGCCTACCATGTAGGAAATTCTGGGTTCAATACCAGCACTGCTTTAAACTGGGTGTGGCGGCTCACACCTGCAATCTTGCACTTGGAAGGTGGAGAAGGATGCAGCCGAAGTTCAAGGTCATCCCTGGCTAAACAGCAAGCTTAAGGCTAGACTAGGCTACCTGACAGCCCATCTCAAAAAGGGGACTAGTGGTGGTAAGCAAATATTAAAAGCAATTTAAAGGATGCACCACTCTGCTAACTGAAATCATCACGTACACAACACACACTGTTTCTCATAAAGCTAGACACCTCCACTTCCATTTGCAGGAGCTGCTCTCCTCCTGAAAGACCACCAAAAGCCTGAAAGTGGTGAACATAGGGCTCTCTACCATTTGTGGTCTAGGCAAACCGAAATCTCACGGCCTTTGGTCTTTGTGCCACCACAGAGGCTGGGATGGATGGCAGCCCGGTACCACAGCAGATGCAATTTTGAGTCCTTGAGGCCACTTGGTTTTAAAAAACAGGCTAGAGAGGCAGGGTCCACAGCAGGGTCCAAAACAGGTGCTATAAACTGCTGGCCCAATACTCACCACCCTCTTCCTTCTAACAGAGTCTGGATCTGCTTGGGTGAGGAAATATGTCAGACAGAG
The DNA here is from genome assembly GCA_902168425.1 of Peromyscus attwateri. Lineage (NCBI taxonomy): Eukaryota > Metazoa > Chordata > Mammalia > Rodentia > Cricetidae > Peromyscus > Peromyscus attwateri. The sequence continues at coordinate 34,574 of CABHPP010143961.1, forward strand.
CTACATTTCGGTGGCACAGGATGATCATCAAGCCAAACGGTCACCATCCTCAGGAGTTCAATCAGGTCTAATTACCAAACACCATCCCAGCTACTCTTATAGGAAGGGGGTGGGGAGGGTCACGGGACTCCTGAGCACCCAACATGTCTCCCAATCAGCTGCATGCAATTCTGCCCTAAATCGCACATGCCCCGGGTCTCAGGGAGAGTATATAGGTGGGGGAGGACTAAGGAGAGGCTATGAATCCACCTACAGGAAAGCTGTCATCCCTGTTGAGTAAAGATGCTCCAAAGGGACCTTTTGGGGAGCAGGGAGCATGGACACTCCTGTGAGTAACCCCTCGTTTATGCTCTAGACATGAGCTCAATAAACTCATCTGTGCTCCAGGGTGAACTTTGGTGGCATTGTACCTTGGTCTGTTGTTGGGACCACAGGAAGTGGGGAGATGTTTATATTTTCCCCCAAGGAAAGAATTTTAGCAACAATTCCCCAGTATTCCCTGAGAATAAGGGCATGAGATAGATAACAGCCAGATAGATAACAGCCATGGACTCCAGGGCTGGAGAGATGGCTCAGTAGGTATTTTCTTGTTACAGAGGCATGAAGACCTGAGTTTGGATCCCCAAGACCCAAGTGCACACCTGTAATTCGGCACTGGACAAGTGCGGACTCGAGGAATCCTGGGATTTGCTGGCCAGACATTTTAGCTAAATTTGTGCACTTCAACCCAAATGATATTCTATCTCAAAAAATGAAAGTGGAGAGCAATTGAACAAAAAGCCTGAGGTCAGCTTCTGGGCCCCATGATGTGCACACCTGCACACAAACACATACACACACATGTACCACCTGCACACGCATAAAATGCAAAAGAAAATAAACATGAGCTCTGGAGCCAGAGTCCTGGGTCTTCCCACCCTGCTTGCTCTATGATATGAAGTCATGTGACTACAGGGACCTGATCAACTGCCTGTCCTCATGGGTTTACTGTCAGGGCTACAAGAAATGAACATTGCGATAAGTGCTCGGTAAATATTAACTATTTAGATCATTGCTGCTTTTAATTTCCATTTCATAGAACCTGATGACTGAGACTGAAGAGTGTCCTCCCCTTCCCTCTTCTTACCGCTGAGAATGCTGAGGAAATGGCCAGAGCTGTGACGGTGTGATAATACTGAGGACAGAGACATATGGACAGACATTCATTTACAGCAGCAGCAGCAGCATCCAGTGCAGCAGAGTGTAAAGAGACAGGCGGACTGTTAACAAAAGAGTGAACACATGCCATGGAATATTACTTATACTTGAAAGGAGGGAAATTCTGATGCACAGTAAATAGAGATAAAAATCTGGGGGACATCATATACCACGTGACATCAACCGAGGAAAGAGAGAAAAGGTGGATGATGCCCTTTCTGTGAGGGACTTAGAGGGTCAGATTCACAGAGCATAGGAGAGGAGAACACTCAGGAGCCACGGTTTAATAGGTTTAGAATGCCAGTTGTGCAGGATGATGGAGCTCTGGGGATGGAAGGAACATGACGGAATACCCACTGAACTATACACCGAAATGGTCGAGCTAGTAAACATTACACTCTACATATTTTACGGCAACTTAAAGATAACAGAACACAGGCTGAGATTACAGTTCAGCTGGTCGAGTGCTTGCCTAGCATGCATAAAGCCCATTTCCATACCCCCGCAATGCATATAACCAGGCATAATGGTATATACCCATAATCCCAGCACTTGGGAAGTGGAGGCAGGAGGATCAGAAGTTCAAGGTTGTCATGAGCTACATAGCAAATCCTAGGCTACTCTGTGCTGCAGGAGACCCCATCTTAAAAAATAATCAAATAACAACATTAATGACAAAATTATAGTAATAAAATATGTATTAGAGATGATTGAATAAAAAGGGGCTAGACAACCAATCTCTCACCCAGGCTTGTTCCAAGCAGTTATCTGGGCCTGTGCTGCAGCCATAGAAATGCTGTCTTGAAGACAGAAGATGGGCATGTTCTATTTCACATGTGCTGCTCTGCTTCAAGGGGGATAGCCCTTCTCTACAACCTCTCTGCACACACCCCATCTTCAGGTCACACCACCTTCAGGCGGCACCCACAGTTCCTGACAACCAATTTTTCCCCAAAAAGCCAATCCTGACACGTCCCGAAAAAGGCTTTTAGTATAAGACTCAGAAATGCTTTTCATTTTCTCCTCATTGTTTCCGCTGTGGTTTGGGGCTTCTCTAGCTGCTGAGGGCCAGGGGAGACACCCCATCCTTCTAGGATGCTGCTGTGCTTTCTCCATAGTTAATTGCTGTCCCTTACCCATGTAGCTGGAAGGATGGAGATTCTTCTCGGGCAAGAAGGTCCTTTCCATAGTTACTTGTGATACATGGAAACCAAGTGGAAATGCTGCTTACAGAAGCATTACTTCTTATGGAACAGGGTGGGGGAGTGGGTGGGGGGTGGGTAGGGGATTGGAGAGATGCTCCCTGGCTAAGAACGCTCACTGCTCTTCCAGAAGACCTGAGTTAAATCTAACCAGATCATAACCACCTGTCATCCCAGCTCCCCGGGATCAGAGGTCCTCTTTTCACTTGCCATACATTTCCCCACACACATGAATAAAAATAAAAATGAAATCTTAAATTTCAATCTAAAATAAAGAATTATAAAAGTTTCCTCTCACAACAAAAATTACGGCTAAAAGTGCTTTTTGGGGGGTTTCTTTTTGAGTCTAACTAACAGGGGGCTACATAGAAAAAAACAGAATAGGACTCTGGGAATGAAAGATATTGAGATCACAGGTGAAGCCACAGTAGATGGTAGTACATGATAAAAAAAATTTCATATAAATAAACTTATATATGTGGACTGGGGATATATCTCTGTTGATAGAATGCCTGCCTAGCATGCACAAAGCCTAGAGTTTGATCCCAACCACCACAAGAGGAAGAGGAAGAGAAGGAAAGAGGCAGGTGGACAGGGCAAGGGAGAGAGGCGGGGGGACGGGGGGAGACAGAGAATAAATAAACAAAGCTAGTGCTTTGATGAAGCAAGCTATTTGTTTGACCTAGTACCTTTCTCAGTGTGTAAATATGAGGAAAGTTTAGAGGCAGGCACCCCACAAGACCTCTGGGAAGGCTATGTATGGATGATACTGACTCCCAACACATGATAAAAAAGAAACCCAGTAAGCAGGTGAGAACTCTCTCTGCTCAGGTAAGGCACAAACCACAGTCAGCAAGATGTGCCCTAATTCACTGTTCCTACAAGTTGTACTTTGGGAATACTTGACTGAAAAACAAGCCCAGCAACCCGAATCCTATAATCCGCTGCTGCTCTTCCTGGGACGAGCGACTTGAGATCCCCTCTCGCAAACAAAACGGACTAGGGATATAACAACAGCGGCAGTGGCCAGCATCTACCTAACCTCCGATGAGACACAGGAACTGGCTTCTGATTCAGAACCATCTGTGTGGCAGGAAGCACTGGCTGTCCTGCCTCAGGACCGAGGAAAGCAATGCATGCCCAGAGACTGGTGTGCAAAGCTAAACGCTGAGGCATGCGCTCTGCCTTCCACTACTGCTGCATATCCAGCCCGACCAGAGGGTGTCAAGGGGCAGTGGGTATGAGGCTTTGAGAAATTTACTTTGGCAACTGTGTGTGTTTCACACACAACAGGCAGCGAGGTTGAGTGTATTCATTACTAAGAATGATGATAAAAAAACACTGGAATCCCACTGAGGCAAAACACTCTATTCAGTTCTTCAGTCATTTTCTGAAACTAGACAGACTTGATAGTCTAGGCTAGACCCTTCTGCTCTAAGCTCCCAGGACAGAGTCCATACCACCCTTTCACCCAGCCCACTGGTGTGGAGCCCACTCCATGAGGCCAGCACCTGAAAAGTAGTGATCCACACTCAGTCCCTGAAGCCTAAGACTGTGCCTAGGATAGAGTTGGGCCTGTTTAAATGTCGCTGAAAGTGAAACCTAGGGCTGTGTCTCATAATTATTCAAGATCGTGGATGCCAGGCTGAGGCTTAGGAAAAAAGCCACATTCACCGGCTCCCCATCAGAAACCATTCCCACCAGATGAGGGCGAAATGCTCAGAATTTCTTTGACTGCCTCCGAGACTTTTTTTGTAGAAGGAGGGCTGGGCTTTATGTGAACTCATCTATCTACTGTGTTAATTTCTAAGTCATCTTAACAGGATGGCTGGCAGGGAGCGGTGAGAGAGGAGCTTGGCATTCTCCTCAGCAGCAGTATCCTGCATGGGGTACGAAATCCTGTGGCAGGAACTTGGGGACAGTGCTGGCTCAGGCCACACCAGCTTCCTGCACCTGCATGAGCTGCTGCAGGGACTGACCAGTTACAGCGGAGGAGCAGTAGAAGTTAATCTTTAACAAAAGTTAATCTTTAACGGGCACTCATCAGGAAGTGCTGATGTGGTTCCTGCTCAATGGTTAGGCTGCTCATTTGCAAGCCCACACCTCCTGGGAGGGGATGCCTAACCAAGCCTAACCAGAGAGTGATCACCCTTTCTTCAGTGTGGCCAGGGCAGCTCAGTGGCAGCCGAGTGTGCCTGCATACATGGCACCCTCTGCTTTAGCTCCAAGCAATGTCAGGAGCTGCTGTGATGCTCCAGGGAAGCATCACAGGAGAACTAGGGGTGGGGAGTGCCTCTGCTGCTGAAGGGCTTTCCAAGCAGGAACAAAGCCCTGGGGCTGAGCCTCAGCACTTAACAGAACCAGGTGTGCTGGCTGGTACACGCCCAGAATCCCAGTACTCCAGAGGTACTGGCATTTGGCTCAGAAGTTCAAAGTCCTAGGCTACGTGATGAGTTTGAGGTCAGCTGGGCTACAGGAACCCTGCCTCAAACAAACAAGAACAAAACTGAGTAGGTCGACCTCAGTCCTTTCAGCACCCATGACAGGTTGTCTAATAAGTAACTGTGTCAAAATCAGCCCTCCGAAAGAGACAGGTGATGTCATCTTTGTGATTAAAAACCAGGAAAAAGGCTTTGGGGCATGTGGTCCAGTATACGTCTACCAAGTACAAGGCCATCCCAGAACTGACCCTAAAACTTTTCCCTTTTGAGGAAAAAAAAAAAAACTGAAATTCTTGGGGTTGAGAAGTTCACCTTGAGATGTGGTTATGAGTGGGAAATGACTAAGAGCTGCTGCCTAAGGAGACAGTGGCTGGAGACAGAACCAGGGCCTCACACATGCTGGGAAAATGCTCCAGCACCGAGCCACAGCCCCGGACCCCGAAGGCCAGAATGGAAGATCCCAGAGAGAACCAAGGAAGAAGACGAGCTGCTGAGCCCAGCCCCTTGTTTGGGGGCCAGAGCCTGAGAGGAGCACTGTGGTCTCTTGCACAGTCAGCAGCAGCTGGGCAGCCACAGAGACAGCCAAGGTAGAATTAGCCCCGGAGGGAGGAGTGCAGACAGGTTGTGAGGAGGCGAGGATGACTGCACACTTGCTTTAATAGCAGAGTGGAGAATGGGCAGAGGTGGAGCGTGGTCTGAGGTACAAGAAGGTGCTTGTAAGGAATGGGGAAAGAGCAGGGAGAAGCAGAAGCGTCACCTGAGCCAGAGCGCTGGGGGACGATCCTGAACAGTGGAGGACAAGGAGCAAGCAGGCTCATCCGTGAAGGGACTCCGCCGTCACACCAAGTACAGTCACTTAAGAAAGGAGGTATGTACAGGTGGCAGTGTTCGATTCAGTAACAAAACCCTTAAGGTTCATTTGGAGGATGGGCTGGGGAAACGTAGCCAAAAAGCGGTGTGCTTGCCTGACAAGCAGGAAGCCTTGGAACCTATCCCGGGGACCGCTACAAAGGAAATGGAGGGGCAAAGAAAGGAGTAATTGGAGGGTAATAAAAG
>CABHPP010143962.1:0-23945 GCA_902168425.1 Peromyscus attwateri
CAGCAGATAAATGTCTCCAAGCCCCATGACCTGGGTTTGACCCAAGTTCAGTCTTCAGGATTTATATGGAAGAAGGGGAAAACTAATTCCCACAAGTTATCCTCTAACCTCTACACATGTGTGAAGAGACACATGCCCACACACACCCCAATTTTTTTTAATATAAAAAATAAAGTAGGATTTGGAGTACAATTTATTTTTAAAAGAAAGGTGATACAGTAGGGGAATAGAAAGTTGGGGGATTTAATTTATGCAGCATGTTCAAGAAGGCAGGATGCGGGTGCTCCACAAATATTCACAATGACCGTGTATGAGAGCGGCTGCAGAGAGTCCCATGCTGCTGATTTCATTGTTTACTCTGAAAAATAATGACTTGAATCACCTCCCACGTGTTTTCTTGTTAATCCATCTAGTTGCATATTCTTCCTATACTATTTGAGTGTCAGAAACAAATTAATCATTGAAATGCATGTGTTAATGGCTTAGAAAAATGCCTAGTACAATGCTTGACACATAGTCATATTTTTGAAGATTTGACCCATGGCATTGTGAATCTGAAATAGGACTAAATTTTCATTCATTCTCAAGAATTTCACAGGCCATTTCCTACCTTATCTTTTAATATTTTGCCTTCTCCCTAGAGAAACCTTTCAGGTGAGGATGGTGATCAATTATAGTCTGTGTGTGCCAAATACATAAGTTACCATGCTAGTCTTGCATATGGCACTTGTATGAATCCTTGTACTGACACTGTGGGAAGCAGGCCTCCAGCCTGTTAGTTTAGATAAGGAAACATGCTTAGCCAGGTTGTCTGACCTGCTCCATAATCATACAGCCTGTGGATGTGTGATAGGCTTAGAGCCTGGCAATGAGATCTGAGACAAGCTGATGGTCTTCAACACTCTCAAGCATTCTAAAGTAACCTGATGCTGTATATTTAACTGGAAGTGACTTGTATGTGGATGAAGCCTAACTTGCCAAATATTTTGAAGCTTGCTGATGGTGCTGGAATACTGGAGCTTCAGTGGGTAGGTGTGGGAGAATCAAATCTGTGCTCTTCACCATAAAATGCAGGCATTAGAGTTTGAGCTCAAAAGAAACTTATGGCCCTGGTATCTTTTTTGGTCTTCTGTACAACTGACAGGATGAGACAGAAACCTGGATTAGTTTTCATCATAATTCTTATTATCTCTCAGTTATCCTACAAAATAATTGCTGGGGAGCCTGCCTGACTGGACCAAGGCACGCTGCTCTCTCAGTGACTGAAGTGTGGTGTGTTGGCCGAGTACTCCCCCATGACACTCTGTCCAGGGTCTAGCCACTCTGTGGGGAAATAGCTCAATTAACAGTTTGCCTGAGTTTGGTTCTCTCAATCAAACCCACACTAATATATATATATATATATATAGATAGATAGATAGATAGATAGATAGATAGATAGATATAGATATAGATATAGATATAGATAGATAGATAGATAGATATAGATATAGATAGATAGATATAGAGATAGATAGATAGATAGATAGATAGATAGATAGATAGATAGATATAGATAGATAGATAGATAGATAGATAGATAGATAGATAGATAGTCGGGGTGGTCATATGCACTTGTAAACCCAGAGCTGGTGAAGAAGAGGCAGGTCGTCTTTGGATGTAGTGTATAAAACAAATAAGTAAACTAGTGTAATAAATTGGCATGTTTGCGAACGGTGGATAAAGAGCACGTAGAATGGCTAGTGAATACTTTTACAAAACTGTGCATACCAGGCAAGAGAAAAATGTGTCTTCTCTAACATGTCATGTCAGACGTTATAATGACAGGGATCCTGTATCTATAAGGAACCACTAGCTTTGAACTTGACCTTTTATATGACATCATTAAGCATATGTCAATATCCTAAAATGTAGTCACTGGATTTAGATGTTAATAAATGTATAGGTGCTCAAAGGGAATCCTGAAACACTTTTATTTATGAAACTCTAGTTGTATTAAAATTGAAGAAGAGCCTAAACAGTTACCTAAATACTGTTAGAGATTTCATATAAACTCTGGAGAGCAATATCAGGGTATATTCCTTACGTGGACAGTCACTGCATTTATTATACAGAACTTATTATAGTACAGTACCCCTGTAGGTGGTAGAGCCTTCACACAATGGTGTCAATATTTAAAGATTCAGAACAGCCGATGTCTTCAAACCCTGTCACAAAAGCTCTATGGTTGTACCTTCCTTATCAGGACACAGCACCAGTTCAAATGTGAGATTTTCTATGGCAAATAGGTCCTCAGCCCCTTTGGAAGCAACTTCCTACGTATAAATATTAGGACACAACAGAGACCAACCATGAGGGAAAAGTTAGATTTATGTTAACACCAGTGACCTGAGGAGAAAGCCCATTAGCAGAGGACAAATGCTGTAGAAAATAAAGTCAAAACTACCTTTAAATGATTAGAAAACTCAAGACATATCTTTTCTTTTAATTTTTTAACATGTGTTAACTAGCATTTTGTTACATGTATATATGAACACCATGTATGTGCCTCATGCTCACGGAGGCCAGAAGAAGGTGTCAGATACCCTGAAACTGGAGTAATAGGCTACTGTCTTAACCACTGAACCAGCTCCCCAGCCCCTCAAGACCTGTTTCATGCTTCTCAATTTTCAAGTTCTGTTGGATATCGCTTGACGTCCCACTTCTTGTTTTATTCATAGAGAACATCAAAAGGAGAAGTCTTCGACACCTCTGTGTCATCATCATAATGGCCCATGACCTGATCTCCACTTGCTGAGACCAAGTTATATATGAGGGATCTACCCCACAGCACAGGACATCTGTTCTTTTCTGTCACTCCTGAAATGCTGCAGCATTCAGGGGGGTTTCAACTTCTGCTTTTTTGTTTGTTTTGTTTTTGTTTTTTGGCCTTTATTCATTTCTCTTTCAATTTTTAGTGGCTGTTTTTTTTCTGGTATCTGCTTTTGAATCTGAAAATAATAGACATTCTCCAATCTGTACTTTTATTTGCCAAGAGTTTTAAAGAAGTAACTTGGCTAGTTATGTCCTTTAAAGAAAGACCCAATATCCACAGGGCCATGTTATTATGTTGTTATTGTCGGCCATTGGTGAACTTACTTTTGTACTTTTGCTCCTTCAGACACTCCCTGAGCTTTAAAATGCTCTTGATTTTCATTCTTAAACTTTTGCACCAGGTGGTCAGGGGTTTCACGCCTTTAATTTCAGCACTCAGGAGGCAGAAGGGGGTGGATCTCTAATTTTGTGGCCAGCCTGGTCTACAAAGTGAGTTCCAGGATAGCAAGGGCTAAACAGAGAAAACCTGTCTTGAAAAAAAAAAAAAAAAAAAAAAAAGAAGAAAAAGGTTTGCATGGAATTTTGGTAAGGATTAATATGCTTATATAGTATAACAGAAATAGATAACAAGTTTTGTAAGTTTGGGGAGGCTTAGGAGGTGTGGCCTGTGTCACTGGGGGTGGGCTTTAAAAGTGTAAAAACTTGTACTATTCAGAGTTTCCTTTCTGTGTCTGTTTACTGTTTGTGGTTTGAGATGTGAGCCCTCAACCTTCATCAATCAGCTCCAGCCACCATGCCTACTTGCTGCCATGCTTCCCCGCCAAGATGATGATGGACTTTATCCCTCTGAAACCATGAGCCACAAGTAAACCCTCTCTTCTATAAGTTGCTTTGGTCATGGTGTTGTATCACAGCAAAAGAAAAGTGACTAATGAACATGCTAATTAATGTAAGTGTGAATTTTAAAATTATAGTCTTTTTTTTTTTTTGGTTTTTCGAGATACAGTCATTTTTTATTACTAGCTGTGTTCAAGATAGATGAGGTTTTGGAGGGTTGAATTCTGAGAACCTGATGTCAAATTGTGAAGTACTGGATATAGATGATCCAATATAAGACTATTTCAAAGGAAACATACTTTAAAAGAAGTAGACTGTTCTAGTTTCCGATGATGGTGCACACCTTTAGTCCCAGCACTTGGGAGGCAGAAACAGGCAGATCTCTGTAAGATCAAGGCCAGCCTGGTCTACAGAGTGAGTAGTTCCAGGACAACTTGTCTTGAAAAGAAAAACAGAGAGAAACCCTCATGGTGATGTATTGTGTCCCCTGAAATATTGTGACCCTAATAAAGTTTATCTGAGGATCAGAGGAAAAAGCCAGCCACTATAGTAAACATAGAGATTAGGCAGTGGTAGCACATGCCTTTAATCCTATCACTCGGGAGGCAGAGATCCATCTGGATCTCTGTGAGTTCAAGGCCACATTGGGAACAAAGCCAGTCGTGGTGGTACATACCTTTAATCCCAGCACTAACCATAGAGGCCTGGAGGTCTGTACAGACAGACAGGAAGTGATGTAGCTGAGTGGAGAGAGGAAATAAGATGACAGAACAGAAAAGCATATAGGCTTGGGTATACAGGAAGTAGGTCTCTTTGGAGATTGAGGTGTTGGAGAAGTGAGGTTGTCTCTGGTTTCCTATTCCTCTGATCTCTCAGTTTTTCACTCCAATATCTGGCTCCGGGTTTTTATTAATAAGACCATTTAGCAATTCATCTTACAAACCCTGTCTCAAGAGGTGCCTATGTTCTATGTTATGGTATAGCAGGGCCTGACCAAGCTTCAAGGACATATAGTCCTTTCCTAAGAACAACTTTAAGAATAGCCTCTGGCCTTCACATACATGAACCTGAACACATAGAGACCAAACCCACATCCATGTACACATTCAAAAAATTTTAAACCTACTTTCATTTCTCTGAAAATGGTTAGCACTCTGAAATGCCCATAAAAATTGATTGAAAATTACTGTTATTCACATATTATTTTTTTATGATTGGTCACCTGCTAGAACAGTTTGCTTTACCATAATTTGTGTAGTGAGTGCTATAGCTCCAAACATTTAAACCAAAATGCGTGGTGGCATGTTTACACACAATCATACACAGATATGCACGTGCACATACACATAAGCACACAAAAGAGTATGTTGAAAAGTGACGTCAGCAAGTAAGCATATATCTCTCCGTGGGGTGATATTTTGTTTGTGCTTTAACAAATAAAGTTTGCCTGAAGACCAGAGGGTGGAGCTAGCCACTAGATAACCACAGAGGCCAGGCAGTGGTGGCACATACCTTTAACCCCAGCACTAGGGAGGTGGAGACAGGAAGAGTGATAAGGCTGGGCGGAGAGAGGAGTATAAGGCGGGAGGAGACAGGAGTTCAGCTCCCCTTTCAGTCTGAGGATTCCTAGAGGTAAGAAGTCCTTTCCAGTGGCTGGCTGCTCTGCTTCTCTGATCTTTCAGCTTTCATCCTGATATCTGACACTGGGTTTTTATTATTAAGACCAAGGAGGATTCGTTCTACATTTCTGTGAGTACATCAAAGCAAGAGATGGAATTGGTCTCCTCACAGTCTTCCGCATGACCAGCATCCTATGCAGAAAAGGTGATCCACCATCTAGGCCTCCCTGAAGGCTAGGCAGGCAGCATGGACTCAGAGGACAAGAGGAAGACCATGAATGCCACCTTGTTGCCCATATGCCACCGTGCATATGTTTTGTGCCCCACAGAGAGACTAAGAGTCCTTGTATGCTATGACAATGCCATTCTAGAACCAGGATAAAGGCTGACTAGGCAAAGCAGAGGGGCATTCTCACTGGGATAAAGGCCATAAGTGAAACACATATAAACATCTCCACAAGAAAAAATACTTCAAACATCACTTGCAAGGAGATATGCACAGTTTCTCTTTTGAGGGTAGATTAAACATGTTAAAGAAAATAATTACAACATTGGACACGACTGGCCTGGGAACTCAGGGATCTAGCATGGACAACTTACAATTACAAAAAATAGGTATAAGCAGAAGGCAGCTTTCTGTTTGAAACAGTCCCGGGGCTACTGAATCTGTCTTGGGAATTCATCATCTCTCCCAAAATTAATAGTAGATCTTGACTAGCCTCCCCTTTGGCAGACTCCATGTCCCTCACCCCAGCTTCAGGTGCCGTGACAGTTACTGTCTGAGAACTCCGTTCCAAGTCAGAAAGGGACTTCTTGCCAGACGACTTCCATTTGATTTAAGTGAAATGCAAAGTCAAATGCCAGCCTATCTTTCCCAGGCCTGTTGTCTCAGTTTTTTTTCTTCTTGATGTGTTCCAAACACACTCAGTTCCCACAGTTCTCCATAGACGCCCTCTGCTATCCTGCCTCTGTCTTTACTATTTGCTTTGTCTAGAACACCTACATATGAAAACATTCTTCACACCTGGGCTTCTGTAACTACATACTTGCATTTTCCCAAGGTGCAGCTATGTTACCTCATCTGGGGAACTTTTCCCCCATACTTTCTTGTGTATAGCAATAATTGGGAGCACTTGCTGAATGCAGGCATTTTCCTGAGCACTCTGCTGTAGATATCTAATGTCCAGACAGCAGGATGCCACGATTCAAATCCTGGCTCCACCACAGATTAGCTCTAAGTACATAGATATCTATGTTCTGTGGGCTTCTGTGTTCTCCCATGAATGGGGATAAGATGGCTAAAACCTAATAAAGCTGGTGACTTACGTGTGACACAACAAGATGGATACTTGATAACATTACTAGGAGGATTATCTGAAACAGTTCCATGGATGCCTTAGAAGGATTCTCAGTATGGTGCAAGGATAACATAAATACTGGTGTTGTTACACCTCACTGAATGCTGTGTGGTAGACACCATCATTCCCATGCAAGACATGGAACCACTGAGGCTTAGGAAGGTTGGAAACATGTTTGCATGGACACAGCAGCTGTGCAACATGCACAGTGATAAGGCTGTGAGCTCTGAAGCCTGGGTTGCATTTTCTGTAATGTGGGTTCACTGGAGTCTTTGCTTTAGAACTACTGATTTTCTTGAGTGTCAAACAATGGGATCAACAATCATAGTAGCTAACATTTGCTGAGTTTTCCCTGTGTGATGGACATAGCATTCAACACTAATAGTGCATTACCCCCACATCTCACAGCTGTGTTAGCAAGCAGGAACCACTGTCACCATTCACAAGAGGAGGAAATCTTGCTTCAGACGTGTTTAATAGCTTCTCTCGTATGGCAGAACTAGTCCACAATGACAGACTTACCTGAATCAAGTACTGCCCAGGTGAAATGACTTGCTCTCTTCTAGGGTTCTGAGTGGCAGGAATTCCAAACTTACTGAGGACTTTTTTAGTTTTGTGTGGATCAGACCGACTTGCCAACCTGCCAGAGATCTCGAAGCAGGAGTCTGCCCAACTCACCACTTCCTACCTGGCTGTTTTACACAATAAACACCTATTCAATGTTGGATGAACGAACTTCATGCCAGAAGTCAGATCATGAGATATCAAGCGATGCTTAAACAATGCTTGGCATCTATACTCATGCTAAACTGAGACAACAGCCTTAAGCTCAATTTTTTGCTGGGTAACTAATAAATTAAATCAAACTTTTACATTAAGTAAAGTGAAGTTGGACTTAAGTTGGTACCATGCGTAAGGCTTAATAATCGCTTCTGTTTATTTTGCTACCATTACAAGTCTCGGCTTCTCCATATGTAAATACAAGATAACAATAATACCTCCTAAGCTGGAGAGATGGCTCAGTAGTTTACACTAGCTGCTCTTGTAGAGGACCCTAGTTCAAATCCTGGTACCCACATAAGGTGGTTCACAGCTGCCTGCAATTCCAGTTCCAGGGGATATGATGCCCTCTTCTGGCCTCTGAGGGCCCTGAACATGTGTGGCATACATTCAAATACACACACACACACACACACACACACACACACACACACACACACACATTAATAAAACCTCCTTCATCGGATTGTTGATGGGATTCAGCGAAAGTGTTTATGAACACCATTTAGAACTGTGACACATCCACAATGAGGAGTCAGTAGTGTTGAGCTCATAAATGAAAACATTAGTTTCAGGTCAAATAATTTAAAACTTTTAAAAAATGATTTTAGTAATCTTCTAGCCTACATCTAATATCTTCCTCCAGGTGCATAACAAATATTATAAAAATACACATAAGTGATGACGAGGGAACATAAAATGCCCTGAAAGGGCCAAGTTTGTGAGGGGTTAGTGGGATCACAGCCATCTTGTGGTAAACAGCTTCCTTCTTACCCCAAGGGACTCAATCCTCAGAGGACACCTTTGTGTTGTTAAGAAGTGTGAGAAAGGCAAAGGCCTCACAGTGGGACTGTCCTTCATTCTCACCTCCCGGGGAGAGTGGATTGCTGATGCGGCAACCATCTCTGTAGAAACTTCCATCTCCAATTTGGAAAAAGCTACAGGTTTAGAACTTGTGAAAAAGGACAGCCAATAAGAAAAATAAAAAAGTAAGCACAGACAACAGATATTCCCCAAGAAAGAGTCCTCTCTCTCTCTCTCTCTCTCTCTCTCTCTCTCTCTCTCTCTCTCTCCCCCACCCCTCCATCAATAAAGAAATCTGTAATGCATTAAGCTGCAGCATTTGAAAGTTGCTCCCCTGATAGACTGGACTGTGCTCCCACCAAATTCATATGTGAATCCCTGATCTCCAATGTGACTGCATTTGGAGACAAGTCCTTCAAGGATGTAACCAGGGATACAACGGAACCCATTGTTTGGTATGCTAAATTAAAAGAAGCCATTTTTAAAAGCCAAATAGTTTAAGATCACATGGAGGTCACAACCATGAGACCCCAACCTTGTGAACTGGGGTTCCCTGAAGAACACCTCTTTGGCTGTTTTAAAGATTCTAAAAGGCCACTTGACTGATTCCAACTTCAATTATTGTGGAGAGCTGAAATGTTGCAGGTCCAGAGACAAATTATCTTGAGATATCTTTAGCCTCACCTCCACTGTCTATTCCTGGGTTTAACCTAACATCCATCCTTGTGACTCTTAGGCAAATTGTTTTTAAATGTACTAACAGACAACTAGTGTTCCCCAGGCAAAGGCCAAGAGCGTCATCAGAGAGCACCTGAGACCTATGGCAGGGGTTTCCCTGCCTTTGCCACAACCTGCCTGATGTATAGATCCACAGCTGTGTTCAAAAAGTGTCCTGATGCACTATAAAGCTTCCTGAAACTCTTACCGACTTGGAATGAAGTATGTGAAATAACTTGGATCCATGTTCTTTGGCCGTGGCCACTCATATTTGGCTTCAGAATAAACTAGCCGTTAGGACTTTTGAAGTGAGAACAATGTTTGGTGCTGACATCTGATAAGACGGTGTTCTTATGAGGGGAGGAAGCCACCTCTGAGATCCCTCCCCTTGTTCACAGAGAAGAGGCCACAGAAGGACTCATCGAGAAGGCTGCCATCTGCAGCCAGCCAGCTCTGGCTAAGATCTACCCCTGTCATCGCGCTGATATGACACTTGCAGCCTTCACAAGGGTGAGAAAACACATTTCTGCTGCTGCAGCAGCTACTCATTATGGAATTGCATTACAGCAGCCTGAGCAGACCAGCACACAGCAGTCAGTGAACTACGCTCCATCCTAAAAGTAAACAGTTACATTTCCAGTAAAGAACCCAGTTCTCTAAGAGAAAGATCTTCCACCAGATCTCTTAAAGTTCAGGATCCTGTACGGAAGATGCCATTTGGGTCTTTATAATTTAATACTGTAGATAAGAAGAAAAGCCAATTAACACACTGAATATAACCTTCCTTTTATAGTTTCTCCTTATTAGCAGTGTCTTCCTTAAGTACCTGCCTCTAGGCATCATGCTTGGACAAGAGCCATAGGAGACAGAACAGCCACATAGCCAGCAACGTACTTAGCACTAAAACAGGCTCTTTGTTAGCTGGACAATACCCCCTTTTCTTCTGCAATTCAAATTATTTCTGGCCCAGTGGCTTTTCCCATTGGTTATTCTTAGGTAAGTCACATTTGGCAATTTTTGGTTAAGGAGAGCAGAGTAAAACCCGGTCCAGCGTGACGGCTGGGGTTCTACGACCCTTTGAAGACTGTGATTTTGAAGTAGCATCTGGTTTGACGGGCAGGGCTCAATTTCTCTCCTTTCTTAAAGTGCTTTGGGAGTTATGTTCTGTGTCTGGTGCTGGGAGAGGCCCCGGCAGGTGAGCTACAGAACAGCAGCCTCTGACGTTGCCCTCAGCTCACAACTGATCACTCACAGATCACAGCACAAAATAAACCATTAACGATGAGGACATTTCTGATAGAAGTAGGCACAGAAAAGAGCATAAGATAGGGAGATGTGAGGCTTTAAATTGCGAATTGGAGGGAGCCCAGGTTGTGATGGGGAATTCCTCTCAGGAGAGACATTCAGGGAAGTGATTGGCCGTGCCAACATGGGAAGGAGAACTCAGGGTAATTAGTATAGAGGCCTTGAATGGGGGATTCGCTTGTTCGGTCCAAACCTCAAGATAAAGGATAAAATGGTTGGGGTAGAAAGGGGTCCCAGATGAGAAGGTCGGGAAGGTTGGGGTGCATCCTCAGTGCTGGAGAAGCCACTCCTGGGATTTGGGTGTGATTTCTATCTTCATATAGATTGTCGTCATGAACCCAGCCTGCAGTCTGTTTTCATAAACACTGGGACATAGCCACGCTTGACCCTTGAAGAACTGCCTATAGTTGTTTTGGGACCATAAGGAGATAGTTCTGTGGTGTGATACAGAGGCCCACAAATCTAAAATGTTTACAGTCTGGCCCTTCACAGAGCAAGCTTGCTGAGTGGAAGCAGTCAGAAGGCCTTGTTGTTGGGTATCCAATAGAAATGTGGTGGCTTGTCCCACTGTGGCTGGTGGCAGCAAGATGTGGGGAGGTGGACAGATCTAGGACATGCTTTGCATGAAGGGGATGATAGAATCTGCTAATGAATTAAGTGTGGTGGGGGATAGAAGGGAAGAGAGAAAGGAGTCAGAGTATTTTGGGCTCAAACAACTGAGCAGATAGCAAAGCCATCTGCTGAGATGGGGAGCTCTGGGGGAGGAGCAGAGCTGTGGGAAGGGTGGGCATGGGGAACTCTGGGAGAATATTCATCTCAGGTCACCTTTCCATAGTAGGGCCTCTCTGTTTTTGTCTTTACACTCCAGCACAGCAATCCCCAAAAGCAATCCAATGGCTTCATCGACCTTCTCACTTCACAACATCAATAAAGGCTGCATGAGCATGAGCATCATGAGTAGCATTTTTCTAGATGATAATCCACAACCTCTCTAAAGTTGGGGACTATGCTTGTTCTCCACAGCATATCTTCATGCCTATTCCAGCATCTGGCATATAGTAGATGCCCAATAAATGCTGGGTTTGACCCAAATTGCAAACACTTACAGAAAACTTACAGCATCAGACATTGGGTGAGGCATTTAAACTGCATGACTTCATTCTTACAAAAGTCCCTCATGCCAATTGCAGTCACCATACGATAATTGACAGATTTAGAAACCCGGGCTTAGAGGAAGGAATCAAATGCTTACTCTACAAGGTCAAATCAGGGTGTATAAATAGTGAAGGAGACCAGCTACTGACTAAGGGAAGTGGTGTAGCCTTCCTTGTGCAGGTAATTGCTCCCCTGCGGCCACCGAGCACTGCTCTTTGTGAATGCGGTGTCGGACAGAATTGCCAGCTTTGATTTTTCCAGGAGAAACTTTCGTCTAGTTTGCTAACTATGAAGTTTCTTAATTAAAAAAATAAACATGAAGGTATTCTAGAGCAAGCTTTAGAGATTTAAAGATCTAATCCGAGCAGTCTTTCCTCACACTCTGTGTGTGTGTGTGTGTGTGTGTGTGTGTGTGTGTGTGTGTGTGTGTACTGACTACTTTCTAGTGGGAGAAAATTGAATCAACTTTAGTAAAAAACTAGCGCATCTGGTAGAAGTCACTGCCCTGTACGCTCTGCCAAATGTATCTTTTGCTGAGGATGTTTCTCATAATAGTCGAGAGTGGCAAGCGCTTGCCTTTTGTCTCCAGAACACTGCAGCCATTCTCGGAGGCTGAAGATCTGCCTAATGGCTGCAGTGAAGCGTCAAATCATATTGTCTAAGTGGTTCATGGATGCCTGCAGTCTTGACACAAGGATGCTGCCACACTGATGCCACTGTGTTGTCAAACAGTTGGGAGCTAAGAACATTGACTGTTCCTCCCATCTTCCTTTTCATTTTATTATTTTTTTAATTTTGGGGGGGTTATTTAAAGACATTTAAATTGTGTGTGTGTGTGTGTGTGTGTGTGTGTGTGTGTGTGTGCCTGTGAAAAACGGGTATGTGAGCACACTTGTCACAGCATGTATGGCGTGGTCAGAAGACAACTTCGTGGAGTTTTTTCTTTCCTTCCTCCTTTAAGTGGGGCTCAGGGGATCGAACTCAGGTCTCCAGGCTTGTGTTTGTGACTGTTGCCACTGCTCTGCTCTCTCACTGGCCCATTTTTGCTTTATACAATTCAATTCTTGCCACTATGGTTTTTGTTTGTTTGTTTGTTTGTTTTGTTTTTTGTTGTTGTTGTTTTTTGGAGGCTGGAGATAATATTGATGGCTTCAATTTAAATTAATTTCATAAACATTGAAGATTAGAAAGCACTATCACTGGTCTACTGATTTGACTTTTAACACAACAGCCTCTAAATGGTGTAATGAAGGAAAAAATCAAGATTCTAAAATTGCAGACAATCCGGTTAGGTGAACGATTACTCAATGCCAAGTATATGCCAGATTCCATGCCCTGTTCTGGGAATGAGCCATTGTCCCCACCCATCAGCACTAGCTGTCCATTGAGAGAGATAACTCATAAATAAATATAGAGAGACACATGCTGTAATAGAAAGGCTACAGGATGTGCCGGGAATTAGCTAAAAACAGGATGATTAATAATGAGTTTGTGGACTCAGAGCTGGAAGAAGTCTAGGCCTAGGGAAGAGATACTGAGAAGATTGCTCCAGCTCTAAGGCTGACTGGAGTTGCTTTAGAATTGAGGTATGTGGAAAAGTACATTCTAGCTGACAGAAGCTAAAAGCCACAAAGATTATCACGAGAAATTATTAAATATGGACATATGACACATTCTCACAATGATCCAATAAGTTAAGCATGTCTGTAATCCCCATACTTGGGAGGTCGAGACAGGAAGATCACTTTAAGTTCAAGGCCAGGCTGGTCTGCATAACAAGTTTCAGGCCAGCTAGGCTTACATAGTGAGACACCATCTCAAAAACCAAACCAAACCAAAAGAATGCATAAGGCAGGTGGGATATCACAGTGACACCGGAGATTAGAGCTTGAATGACCGGTTGGGTTGAGTGCTGCAAATTCGCAATGTAAGTGAAAGGCCTATGAACAGGTAAATAAAAAAAATAATAATTGGAGATACGGAGACACAACTGGAAAATTGTCTACACTCAGGTAAAGTGTGGAGATGAAAACCTAAGACATAGCAGCAACAGCTGTAAGAGTTACACTTGGGCGTGGACGGTAACAGCAATGGTTAACACTTGGGCCTGGATGATAACAGCAATGGTTAACACTTGGGCCTGGATGATAACAGCAATGGTTAACACTTGGGCCTGGACGGTAACAGCAATGGTTAATACTTGGGCCTGGACGGTAACAGCAATGGTTAACCTGGTATTCAGTACTCTCCCCAGTGCTCTGTGGTATCTCTGGTCTTTGGTTGAATCCAGACGATAATTGTGTTCACAGCTGGTGCGTCTACAGGAGTTAATGTACTGACCGATATGAGAACACAAGGAAATTGAACTTACTTAACTCACAATGAAAACTGAGATCGTTTAACTTAACCCGAGTGTGTGTGCACCCTGTGCGCTAACAAAAGGCACATGGGCTACTTTTCAGTGAGCTCATAGATATCCACGTGGAAGTCTGATAAAGAGCGAGTTTGCCAGTGTGAAGAGACCAATATATCTGCTCCAATGAGATTTTAATATCAAGGACAGTCTCTGTGATCACCATTTGACTGTTGTGAATTAGATTAAACTATACTAGTTAGAAATGATCACTTTTCAAAACGCACTACTTTGGACTCCCCATGGGAGGCCATATCTTGTTGAAGGAGGGAATGGGGGGTGGGTTGGAGGAGGGAAGGCTGGAGGGGCAGGAGAAGAGAAGAGAGGGGGATCTGTGATTGGTATGTAAAATGAATAAAAAAATTCCTTAATGAAAAAAATATTTATTTATTTATTTTACATTCTGGCTACATGTTCCCCTCACTCCTCTCCTCCCAGTCCCTCCCCACTTGACCTCTCTACCTGCCCCCCTCCCATCCACTCCTCCTCCATTTTTGTTTAGGAAAGTATAGGACTTCCATGAGTATCGACAAAACATGGCATATCAAGTTGCAGTAAGACTAAGCACCTCCCCATGCAAAATACACTACTTTGAAAAATTATTTTTGTATTTCACAATCACTGAAGTATCAGGGAGAAAAAAGATATATCAAAGACACATTTCATTCTTGTTAGAGAAAAAATCAATCAAGTCAGTAAAAATCAAGGAAACCTGGCAGGGAACTACCCACTGTGGTTCCTTACCCTTGTGCAGACATATTATGTGTGCATATCTCTGCATATTTATCTTCTGAGCTATTAAAAAAAGGCTTTGTTCATTAAAAAAAAAAAGTCCTGTCCACAAACATTTAACAGAAAATAACCTGCTCAGCATGATACGTTGTATTTATTCTTTGTTTTAGGATTTGAAATAGCTTTGTGAACAAGGTGTAATAAATCTCCATAAGACAGGTGTTCGTGGAAACTCATGTCAATGTAAGGAAGAAGGAGACAGGCCAATAGAAAAGAAACTGGGAGGAGAAAAAGAGAACAAGTAACCATTGTTTGATTTCCTATTGTCTGCTGTCCAAACAGGGACCCGCGGGGCTGAACTGGTCTGCAGATAGGACTGAATATAAATAGCCAGGCGTTATCCTCCCAGAGTGCAGTCACTGTCTCTGGATTGACCATCTGTTAACACAGGTGAGCAACAGTGAACAAAACAACAGACATGCGGAGAGGCGGCAGTCAAGGAAACAGATGGTTAGAGAGCACTGCACTTCCTGTGTCCCAGAAGCGGCTAGATACCATCATATTTTTCAGTAGGTGCTCAATAAATGCTTTGAAGTTTTTTGGTTTTGTTTCCACCCTTTCACATAATTTACATTGTTTGTTTAAAGGAGACTGGGTCTTCTGGACTAAGAGAGTTCCTGTGAATGGATGCTTATTCACCATGAAAGAAACTAATCTACCACAAATGCAGAACTCAGAAGCCAGAGGTGCACCTGTGACAAACAGTGGTAACTCTCCATGGACCTTTTCTCTGGTGTGGTGTACTACTGAGGGAGGAATTCTTCACACATGAAGCTCCTTCCATCACCTTGGGAGGAATGGAACATCATCTGTGTTGCATTAGGAGACCACCTCTCCACCCAGAGGATTTAAGTTAGTTCTGATTTTTGCACACAAATCTAGAGAAAACCTTTGAGAAACTCTAGCGTTTTTCAAAACAAGAGATCTGTTCAAATCAGCTCAGTTAGGGATAGTTAGTATCCAGACTGAATCAAATGGGTCTGGGTGTGAATCCTGACTCTGCCCCTTAACCTGAACCTAGCTGTGTGCTCCCCAGACCCTGGCTGCTCATCTGGGAAGTGTGGAGTATTCCTGTACACTGTGTGAATATATGTCACTGTGATTGGTTTAATAAAGAAGCCGACTGGCCAATAGCTGGACAGGTAGAGGTTAGGTGGGAGCAGCAGACCAAAAGAGCACAAAAAGAAGAGGAAGAGTCTTCGGAGTGATGAGGAGATGCAGAGGAAGCAGGAGATGAACTTACCTTACTGAGAAAATGTACTGAGTCACGTGGTAGGGTGTAGATAAGAAATACAGGTTAATTTAAGTTATAAGAGCTAGTTAGTGACAACCTGAGCTATCAGTTGAGCATTTATGATTAATAATAAGTTTCTGTGTGGTTATTTGGGAACTGGCTGATGGGACAGAAAAATTTTGCCTACAGGGAAGTGATTAATTAGAATAATATCTAGAATACCTGCCTGTCAGAGAAACCGTGGAAACCAAGAGAGATAATAATTGGGGACATTTAGTAGTGTGCTGGGTCTACAGTAAGAATTAAACACATTAATTTATGTTGGTAGCAATTTTTTAGAATCCCATGGTGGTAGTAGACTTGTATCCGAGGCTCAGCACTAACCCACAAATGCATTGATTTATTCTAATTACTTTTAATAAAGATACATTGGAGATTTTGAAAAAAATTGGGATTTACTTCAATCTAAAGGGTCTGCTTTTGTTTGTTTGTGTTTGCAAATATATCAAGTACAAATACAAATATTAATTTGTTCTTAGGTAGGAAATATCACCCAGAATTTTTAAAACTCAAAAGATAAACTATACCATATGTTTTTTTAACTTAAAAGAAAAGCAAATTTATCCATTAAAATTGTTGATCATAGAATTTAGGTAAAATAGGTATATTAGCAAGCAGCTTTATAGGTTTCAGAAAGAATAAAGGTCCTGATACTTACTCCCTCCAACAATGATACTGCTAGACCACTAATGAGAGCGAGGGAGTGCTGGGATAATCAGACCGTCACCCACTGGTTTCCAATTTTACAACTTTATCTAAGTCATTATAGAAAAGTTCATGGCGGCGTAACAATTAAACTATTTAGCTAATTTCAATCTGTAATGGGAGGCACAGTGAGCAACTGCTAAGATGTAAATGAAATCTAATTTAAGGAGAGGTAAAAAATAACTTCTTCAACAGTATAAATTTAATATGAGATGGAGCAAAGAAAAATATTCTGAAAAACTTAAGTTACCTTTAGTATGTGCCGTATGTCAAAAGAGGCTCCAGGTTGCAATGGAGTACCAGATCTTTGAAGGGACAATAACTTTCAAACATTGAAATTATAGAAACAGTAAATAACTGCTGGTTAGTTTGTTTGTTTGTTTGTCAGCTTGACAGACGTTAGAGTCATCTGGAAAGAGGGGATCTCAATGAGGAAATTGTCCCCATCAGATTGGCATGTCTCTGGGGCATTTTCTTGATTGATGACAATGTGGGACAACAGCTTGCTGTGGGTAGTGCCACTCCTGGACAGGTGGCCTTGAGTTGTATAAGAAGGTAGGCTGAGGAAGCCTGAGGAGCAGGCCAGTAAGGAACACTCCTCTATGATCTCTGCTTCAGTTCCTGCCTCCGTGTTCCTGCCCCAGCTTCCCTTAAAGATGGATTGTGATGGGGAAATACAAGCCAAATAAACCCTTCCCTCCCCAAATTGGTTTTGGTCAGTGTTTTATCACAGCAATAGGAAGAAAACTAGAACACAAAGAAAATTTCAACATAATAGAATCCAAACATGTTAGAATTTTATGTGATAACAACCTCATTAGAACAAAGCAAAAGTCTATATATGCAAAAACTGAAAACATCAAAGAACAAAAGTCCCAAGAGTATAATCTATGGGGTGTGTATTTCACATTTTGTGTGTGTGTGTGTGTGTGTGTGTGTGTGTGTGTGTTCTTTTAGATGGTGCTGAACGTCAAACTTAGGGCTATGTAAAAGCTAGGCAAGTACTATATCACCAAGCTACATCTTCAGCTCTGATACACTGTTTAAGTTGCCATGGTAATGACTCTACCACTGGCCCACATGGCAACAGACACTTGTCCCTTCTGACTTACTGGAAAGTATACAGTCTGCTCTATTGCTCTTGGAAAGCTCTCTCTCTCTCTCTCTTTATGTCTCTTCCTTGCATTTTCAGTGATACAGGTCTCTAAAGATGAGGAGAAAAGCAACACATTTTAAGGGTTACAGGGGGTCTTATAACCCTGTTTGATCTGTCTTCCATCACTGGGTAAATTACCCCAGGAAAACAATTAACAGGAAGGTTATTTTTTTAATGCATAGATAAAGATGTTCTTTTCAGTGTTATTCAACAATGATAAAAGATGAAGGAAAGAAGGAAGGAAGGAAGGAAGGAAGGAAGGAAGGAAGGAAGGAAGGAAGGAAGGAAGGAAGGAAGGAAGAAAGGTAGGTACTTATTTCCATGGTGAGCATGGAAGCAAGAGAGAAAGTGAAGAAAGAAGGCATTTTCCAGAATGAGTAACAGAGTAGATGTCCATCGATTACAGCATTATATTTAAAGTGAGTTTTGTGGACTATGTAGTCACATGAGAAGTAATTTAGAGTGACATGTGTGCCTACTCCTAGGACATAGTTCTAAGATTTAGGGAGGACTAGGGCACTGGCAGCGAGAGTTTGAGAAGCATCAGATGGCGTGAAGTGGGAAAAGGTGGCAGTGGCTTCTCTAGACTGGATGTGCTGAGGGGAGTTTTAAAAAAGGTCACACATGCTGTGACCCAAATGACAAGAAGAAGGCAGCCATGTAAGGTGAGAGAGAATAGAACAATGAGCAAGGCAAGAGAGAAGTGTGTCTGAAGAGCAGTACACACAAGAGGAGCACACAGGGACCGAATCGGCAGGAGTTAGACGTGAGGGAACAAGGACTCTGCCACTGTATCTCCTAATGGTCAGAGTACAGCTTCGTGGTTAAGCCTCCTTGAAGCTGCAGGTAGGCTTCCTCCACCATAGCAGAAACTTAAGATGCCATGGCTCTTCCCAGCTGCCACACAGAAGAACTAAGGAAACTGCATCCTCAGAAGTTCACAGGTTCATTATGTTATCATGTGTATCATGGTTTTCACCTCTCCTTTTTTCAGAGGATCATGGATCCTCCCTAAAAGGGAGATCCATTTCATGATTTGATAGCATAAAAGGGTAACTTGACCCTCATGATTATGCTATCCATCACATAAATACTCACACACACTTCTTTAAAATCTAGAACACAGAACTGAATGGGCTACCACTTCTTTTGCATCAGGTCTGTCCACTCTAAAATCAATCCCTTTCTTTCTCTTTTCCTCTCTCTCATCAATTTGCTTTGCTTAAACTCTTAGCTAAATTCAATAGAGAAGACAAGAACTGAAGATAAAAGTTAGGTAACAATAGAGGGGTGTATGAAGTAAATTATTAAGGCTTCATAATTTTGGCAAGAATTTTGTACTTACTAGATGATTTGAGAGAGAAATTTGGGCCTGATTTAGGGCCTGATTTAAAGTATCTCTCCCCCTCCCCCACTTGTGTGTTGGTTTGAATTGTGTGTGTGTGTTTTTTTTTCCCCCAGTACCAAAGACTGAACTCAGGTCCTTGCCCACATTGAGGGTGTTAATAAAGACATAAGGTACAAGTACATATTTACTAGATGATATGAATAATCCAGATGCAAGGGAAAAAGAAGGGATCAGGGAAATGAGAAATGCAATTTCAGGGGAGAAGCACTCGAGATAAGAATGAAGGGACAGAACCCACAGGCTCTTCACTGGCCTGGGATGTTCCCACTGTGAAAATATAAGGTTCATCTATACAGGTGTATATGTTTTAGCTATCATAGGCAAGCTGTAAGGAAATATGAGTTACTAAAGAGTTATATGAGAACGTAGGTGAATATTTCTTCTTTTAAGATTCATTACTGCCTGCTCTTAGAATACATTTTTAAAGTTACGTATTTTCAGAAAATCTCTGAA
Source organism: Peromyscus attwateri (assembly GCA_902168425.1). NCBI lineage: Eukaryota > Metazoa > Chordata > Mammalia > Rodentia > Cricetidae > Peromyscus > Peromyscus attwateri. The sequence goes on from CABHPP010143962.1 coordinate 19,611, forward strand.
ATCAGGGCTTTTCCACCAATGCAGCAAGAGAAAAGCTCGCAAATATACAGTAATTTGTATGCAAAAATTCTGAGCAAATAGTTATGAAAATGTGGCACTCCTGATGGTAAATACTATATATTTGTTGTATTATATCCTTATATACTTAAACACTCAGACTTGCCATGTGTCAATATTGTTATGATAATTTTATAAATATTAAGATATTTAAGATTACACAAGATTACTTTGTGTAATACTATTCTCATTTAATTCCCAAGGAATCTGAGGTACAGAGGTTAGGCATGCATGTCTGGTCACACAAAAAACAGATCTGAAAGCTAAAGTTGAAACCGGGCGCTCTGATCCCGGAATCTTGCCTCTAATCTCTCTGCTGTTGGTTAACTTCGTCTTAACTACAGCCTTACAAGAAGAGTACAATGCTTCTGTACTTAGGCTAAGGACAGTGAGACTTAGGAGAGCTAAGCAGCTTTCTCTCAGAGTCACAATATTTCAGTGGCTCTGAAGTACTGAAATCTGGAATTTTTTTTATCTGCAAGTGTACGTTCTCATCACTGGAGAGATGATACAATGGTTAAGAGTACTTACAGCTCTTACAGGGAACCCTAGTTCGTTTTCTAGCACCCGTGACAAGAGGCTTACAACTTTCTGTAATTGAGACCCTTCAATACAAATTCCTTATGTTGTGGCGACCCCCAACGGTAAAATTATTTTTATTGCTATACTTCATAACTGTAATTTTGCTACCGTTATGAATCTTAATGTCAATATTTTTGGAGATAGAGATTTGTCAAATGAGTCACAACTCACAGATTGAGAACTACTGCCCGAGACACACATACATGCACATAATTAAAAGTAATAAAAATTTGTTACAGAATATTATTTTAAGGTGTGTTACTTTTGTTTACATTGCATTTGTTTAATTCTGTGAAGCTGTGTTATTGTGCCTGTGTAAAACACCTGATGGTCTAATAAAGAAATGAATGCCCAATAGCAAGGCAGGAGAATGGATAGGTGGGGCTGGCAGACAGAATTTAGAAAAGGAGAAATATGGAAGAGGGAGATCGAGGAATTAGAGAAGGAGGAGGACATCAGGGATCAGCCACCCATCTACACAGCAAGCCATGGAGTAAGAGTAAGATTTACAGAAGTAAGAGAATGGGAAAAGCCCAGAGGCAAAAGGTAGATGAGATGATTTAAGTTAAGAAAAGCTAGCAAGAAACAAGCCAAACTAAGGCCAGGCATTCATAATTAAGAATAAGCCTCCATGTGTGATTTATTTGGGAGCTGGGTGGAGGGCCCCCCAAAAGAGCCAAAAAACAAATAACAAAAATTGAATCTTTTTTTAAGAAGAAAGGTTTCAGAAACAGTAAAGAGGTTACATGTTCCATGCGCCAAGTGGTGTCAAAAGGGAAATTTTCCACTGTGAGAATGAAAATAGATTAAGCTATAAGGATAATGAAAACGCTTTACTTAATGACATTATAGGTATGAGTTTTTAAGATGCTAGTAGCTGCAGACTTTTAAAAGGTCATAATCTGGATGTGTTATTCTATTTCAAATGCATTTTAAAGCATGAGATTAAAATACATGTATCATATGGATATTTCCCAAAATAACTCATGTTCATTAAAAAAAAAAAAAGCTTCACAGACAAACTTATAAAGAAAGGAAGGAACATCCAAATTTTCTGGATGAGCATGAAGACTTGAATTCGGATTCCAGCACCTACATAAATGCCCGTTGCAAATATTGTGGTGCCTGCTTGTAACCTCTGCTGGGAGGTGAATGTGGCTGTTACTAGCCAGGCAGTTTAGCTGATAAGGGGCATTCCAAGTTCACTGAAAAACCCTGCTTCAGAACCAAAAACAAAGGCAGAGAGGTACCTGACACTGATGAAGGATGTCAAAACATCTATCTCTGGCTTCCATGCTAGCCAACATGCACCACACACACACACACACACACACACTTGCACAAACATGCATACCACACACACACACACACACTTGCACAAACATGCATACCACACACACACACACACACACACACACACACACACACACACACATAGTGGCAACAATAAAATCAGATCAAGAAAGTTTTGAAATGTAATACTTAGCACTGCATACATAGACACACAGAGTTTGATTAAAAAATAGTTCTTTTGCATTTTCTCATTCTGCATCTGAAGCTTGTTGGGATTACTTTCTGTATATCAATAAGCATTGTACAAAGTCTGAGAGTTGGACTCAGGTATAACTTGATTTCATTTAAGGATGCCTAGGACAGGTGTCACACCACTCTGTATCTGGGGGTGTTTCCAGAGAGGACTGACATGTAGGGCTAGAGGGGGGGGGCTCACAAATGGGCAAGGTGCCAGGATGAAGAGTGAAGTGTGCCTGCAGCAGAGGGATAGGCAAGGGTCTCTCTCTTTGGAAGCACCACCCAGCTGTTCTATTGCTGCTGCTTCCAGCTTTTCCTTCAGCTCTTCAACGGGAAGTCAACAGCATGGCACCTCCACACTTTGGGCACTGGGTTTGGATGGCAAAGACATTCCACTTTCCAGATTTGGAACCAGTTCTTTGTCTCTCCAGTGTGTTGGTGGCCACTGTCGGACTACTGTGCCTTTAATATGTAAGATGTACATTATACATCTCCTTTTGTAACGTAGCAAACTGACTAATATAGATCCTTGTGTCCTATAATTCCAGCATGAGATTGCATTCTAATCTATGCTTTTTCTTCTGATGGTTGGTTTGTGTGTTCATTTATGAACACTAATATAACAATTTAAATGCAAGATGAAAGTGACAGCAGGTTTCTCCTGTGGTCTTCATCCTGGACTTTCAGAAGTCATCCTTCTCACTGTGTTCCTATGAGGCCCCTTCTATGTGTGTGCTTATCTTTGGGGCCCCTTCTTGAAATGATGCCTATGACATTAGATGAATACTTTATGCCCTCAGTGAGGCTTAACTATTTCTCACAGGACTCCATCTCCAAATAAAAAGTCACACTGGGCATGAGCGCCTCAATATCTTTGCAGCCTTCTGATCCTATAGATCATAATGGGCGATAATCATAAAGTGATTTTCACTCAACTATTTTCTTGGAGTGCAGTCATAACAGAGTAATTCCTAGGCCAAAGAAGTGTGTCGCTGTAAGCCTTTTGAAAACAACAAACAAGTTCATATCCACAGCCAGTCTGAAGATATAAACTGCTAGTACATAGCATGTGAAAATGAAGACACAGACATTTTTAAGGCATGGTGTGTGTGTGTGTGTGTGTGTGTGTGTGTGTGTGTGTGTGTGTGTGTAAGAGAGAGAGAGAGAGAGAGAGACAGACAGACAGACACAGAGAGACAAATGGAGAAATTCTCTAAGCTGAAATCCCTCCTTAGCTGTGACTGTTACTTCTTAGCTGTCAATGACAAGGGAGCATACATAATTTCAGGCCTCTGGCTATAGCAGCTGGTTTGTTTGCTCTTGAGTTCCATGTGAATCCACAGAGCAAACAAGAGCTCTCAGAAGAAGGCACAGGGTGACTAGCTCAGGTAATGCACATCTTCGCTATCTGCACTCTTGAGTTATTCTCTTTCAGCTGATCACACTGTATCACTGCACTATCTGAAATCCAGGTGACTCCATCTGAAAATGAAATCCAGTTCATTCCACTGACAAGCAGAAATATGGCAGCACCAAGGACTGGGAGGAACAGGCAGGTTAATCTGGGGACTCCAGGGGTCTTCTTTCTTCCAAGCTAACACAGATAAATAAGGTCCCTTTCCTACACAACATTCCTCTGACCCCTGCAAACTGGTCCCTGGTGCTGTCTCCTGCTGACGTTAGGTTGCTTTATAGCCTAGAGGCACTGCAGGAATACACCATCATTGCTTGCTCCACTGCTAGCTTTGTGCTGGAATTCAGTATCCAAAACTGGGTGCATATTTTAATTTCAAAGTAGATGGCAATCTCCAAGTGAAATAGAGAAAAAGTATATTCGTCCTTAAGAAATGAAGAGAACTTAGCATGGTTCCTGGGGCAGGGCAAGATTAGTGTATCGGACCCTTTGATGAGTGGGGAAATAGCACAGGAAAGGTATCAAGAGAAGGAGGATCTCTTAGCCTGAACAAGGAAGGGCACTCCAAAGCAAGGTTTGCTTGGATTTAATATTTAATACCACTGAGTTGTCACCACAGTTATGGGAAACAACACAAGAGCAAGGAAGTGTAGAAAGTTAGATAAAATTGTTACGGAGCCACCAGATACCACCGAAGGATGAAAAGGAGACAGAAATGTCTGGTTGCAACCAGCTGTGCAGTATAGAGAATG
>CABHPP010143963.1:0-21645 GCA_902168425.1 Peromyscus attwateri
CTGCCAGCTCCACCTCTCCTCTCTCCTGCCTCACTATTGGCCGTTCAGCTCTTTATTAGACCAATCAGGTGTTTTAGACAGGCAAAGTAATGCAGCTTCACAGAGTTAAACAAATGCAGCATAAAAGAATGCAACACGTCTTTGCATCATTAAACAAATGTTTCACAGCATAAATGAATGTAACACATCTTAAAATAATATTCTACAATAGGCCATCCTAGTAGAAGCACGGAAGACAGTGGTGCTGAGGGTGATTTGAACTGTGAGGGCTTAGCTCAAGAGGCTTCAGAGGAGAAGAATATTAATATGTAGCCTAGAGACCATTCTTGTGATATTTTGGTGAAGAATGTGGCTGCTTTCTGCCTTGTCCAAGAAACCTGCCTGAGGCAAAATTGAGTTATGGGTTAACAGCTTTGGCACAAGACGTTTCCAAACAACCTAGCTTTGGCTTTGTTATGTGGTTATTAGTGGCCAGTCTTATGCACATCTATAATGAAAATGAGCAAGCTAAGCAAGGAAAAGAACAAACTGTACAGCTGGAGGAGAAAAGGAGAACCAGGAAGTGTAAACAGATTAAAGAAAAGCCTGATGCTAAGTGGAATGAAGGGAATGGTGACCTCAGAACAAGACCCCACCTATCTAAGCTTCCAACTTGTGAAAAGGAATTAAAGAAAAGCTTAGGGCTAGGCATGGTGTTGCATATCTTAATTCCCAGCACTCAGAAGACAGAGGCTGGTCTATCTCCGTATTAGGCCAGCCTGTTTCACAGAGTGAGTTCCAGGACAGCCAAGCTTAGGCAGTGAAGGAAACCATGGAAAACAGAAATCTAGTGAAGATATATTTGAATAAGGGGGTCATGTTCCAGCCTCAGAAAACAGCCAAACTTGGCAGCGTTGAACACATAGTTCTGGCTTTGGAGTCAAGGATATAAGGAAGGGGTTATGGAATCTCCCTCCCAGACTAAGGAAAGGTGCTGAGGCTAGGCATATGTCAGGAGTGTCCCTTCATGTAGGCCTAAAGATGCCATTGTTTAAAGCTGTGAAAGTGAAGCCTGGATTGCCTTGGAGATCCTAAGATGCTGGAGATGCCAGAGTAATGGGATACCTGCTGAGGAAAGCTGCTAACAGGGAGAGGAACCAGCTCAAGAGAAAGAAGTGTGTTGCAGTCAACAAAGCTGAACAAAGTTGGAGATCTGAAGAACATTTGAACATTAGACATGGAGATGCAGAGTTTGGAGTTTGCCTAGCTGGTTTTCAGTCTTACTTTGGTCCACTATTTCTTCACTATGCTCCCTTCCCTACCTTTTGGAATGCTAATGTATATCTTGTGCCATTATATGTTGGAAGTATGTGATTTGCTTTTCATTTTGGTTTTACAGGGGATTACAGTTAAGAGACTACATGAATCTCAGAGGAGACTTTGAACTTTGGACATTTAAACATTGTTGGGACTGTGATAGACTATGGGGACTTTTGAAGTTGAACTGAATGCAGCTTTGCATTATGATATGGCTACCAGTCTATAGTGGCCAGGGAGTGGAATATGGTAGTTTGAGTAAAAATGCCCCCCCCCCCCCCATATAGGCTCATAGGATGGAGGTGGCATTATTAGGAGGTGTGGCCTTGTTGGAGGAAATATGTCACTGGGGGTTTCAGAAGCTCAAGCCAGGCCCAGTGTCATTCTCTCTTTATACTGTGTGCCAATCCAGATGTAGAACTCTTGGCTCCATCTACAGCACCATGTCTGCCTGCATCCTGCTATGCTTCCCACCACGACAATGGGCTAAATCTCTGAATTGTAAGCCAGCCCCAATCAAATGTTTATATATATATATATATATATATATATATATGTATATATATAATTACATAAATATGTACAAATAATATATAATTATATAGTATATATAATTATATAACACAATAATTTATATATAAGATAAATATATAAATAAGTATAATAATTTATATTATATGTAATAATATATTATATAAATATAAATAAATATATATAAATAATGTGGTCATGGTGTCTCTTCAGTAGAAACCCTAACTAAGACACGTGGCTAAAGGTGGACTCACTCTCTTAAGGGCGGTCCTGGATTCCTAAGGGGTGATCTTTCAACCATGTCATCGACCCTGTCCATCTGGAATGTTAGGTATTCACCCAGGCTGGAGATTCTATTCTCTTGACTAGGAGTTTTACCTTAATAGGCCTTTGTTGCTGCCTTAACAAAAGGCTGGAGAGGATCATTAGAACCTCATCTAAGGTTCCAACCATTCTCTCACAGCTGGATGAAATCCTGCCCACTACACATGGTCTCAGAAAGTGCTAGAGTACCCAGGGTAGAAGGTTAACTGAATGGGGAACTCCATCTATATAGCTATGGGGAAGTCCTCATCCATATTGGGATGATGGAGCTGTGGCAGGGTTACTCATTTTCCTGTGAGTAATCTCTCACGCATACTCCTGTAATTAGTCCCCAAAACTTATTGGCTCACCAGGTCATTCCTTTGGTCTGTTGTCAGTACTTTATTTGGAGGGGGTGAGTATGCATTTCTTCACATCTTTCTAGGAAAAGTTAACACAACATGCCCTAACATGGCAAAAGACCACCCACAGACACAGAGAAAATCATGTTCAAGTTTTTTGATGCAGGATTTCACTAGCTCACTTATATGATAAGTGGCCCACTCTGACGATAATGATGTTGATCTATTCAGGAGTGCAGAGCCTGCAGGATGTGGTCACCCCGTCTCTGATCACTGCTACAGACATGGTGGGCTTTCTATGCGGTTTTTGGATGGGAGCATTCACAGCACAGCAGCATCTAATTCCAGGGCAAAGATCTAGAGCACAGGGTAGCCTTTGCCAGTGAAGAGGAAGATGTTGCCTTTGCTTTCCTTTGTTAAGTATCTTTCTTTATGCTTGGAGTTTGGAAACTGCAGGGAGGAATGTCTGTGTTTTACAGCCCTTCACAGTTGTTAATTGTACTTGGCAAGTCAGTCTGTTCCCAAAACAGCTCAACAAAGGTTCTTGCAAAATGACTGAAGCCCTTGTAAAGCCAAAAAGCTGGGGGGAAAAAAGCAGATTTAACATTCTTTTTAATCAGAGGGTGCTCGTGTCCATACAAGGATGGCTTTGATCCTCTTCAAAAGCTCTAATGAAAATTGCCAGGGAATTCCTTTAAGTGCTCACATCATTAATACTGCTTAAGTGAGTGAGTCTAGAAGAATGGTCCAGAATGTCCACAGAGAGCTTATCTACTCTCATTTCTTGGTGAGCTGGATTTTTGTAAATTATGATTATTTTTCTTTCTGTGTGACTAAAATTTCACATTGGACTCTTTTTCTGTCATTATACCCAATTCTGTGTGTGGAATAGTTCCTGTGTTAGACAGCCAGCTGCTGCCTTGGGTGAAGCCCTGTTATCTTCCAATTGCACCATTTCCACACACCTTACCTCAAGCAAGCAGGCCTTTAACACACTGCCTATATCTTAGCCCTTTAAGGTAGAAACAAATCCTCCATGTTCTTGCAAAACAGCATGCACTCAGCATGTGGAATGTTGGCTTATTTAAAACATCAGAAATGTATGGGAACAGTAGAGAATGCTTTATCTGTGGGCTTCTGGAATGTACTAGAGGGCTGTTTTCTTTTTTTAAAAAATCATCAGAGTCTGCTAAATCTGTACATAATCCTTCAGGTAACTTGTGAGTCTCACACAATGAATTCTGTGAAGCAAATATCTTCATGGAGCCCTTAAAATTTGGTGTTACAGGGCCAGGGAGCTAGCTCAGTTGGTAAAGTGCCCGCACTGGAGGCAGGTGACCCGAGTTTGGATACCAGCTCCCATATAAAAAGCTGGGTGTGGCCATGCACATCTGTAATTCCAGTGCTGGGAGGTAAAGACAGGCAGATTCTAATGAGTGAGTTCTAGTTCTAATGAGACAGTGAGAGATGTCGTGTCATAAAGTAAGGTATGGAACAACTGAAGAAGGTATCCAATGTCGACCTTGACCTCTGGCCTCCACATTCATGCACACAAGCTTTCATGAACACCACTATACGCGTGCGCACATATACATCAAAACCTTTTTGTTTTAAAGTTTAGAATTATACTCACCTTCCCAGGCCCTTTGAGAATCATATTTGTCTCTTCTGGTGTTTTGATGTGTAGAACTCTAGCATTTTAATTTTTTAAAACCCAGGTCTTAAACCCCAAAAGGCTATATTTCTCTTCATCAGAAGGCATCTTAAATTCGTGCCCATAGCAGTCTTCTAGCAGCCTAGAGGAAGAGAAGGCATTCTACTGCCCAAGCCTGATACAAAGGTTCAATAAGGCTGATCTGGGTATCTGCATCCTCTCTTCAGCCATGAAAGGAGTCATCCATCTGTTTCTTCATTCTGCATTGTTAATATTAACACTTGGAACCCATGTTCATCCAGGATTCCTCCCTGAACATGAGCACTAGGTTACTGTTCATTCCCTCAGCGTTTTTGTAAAGCTTGAAGTAATCCACAGCCTCTTTTTCTAGCTATGTGAATCTCAACTCTCTGGGATTCCCACCACCTTAATCCAATGAACAAGATATATATGTATATAGAGCGTAATGAATAATCCATTGCTGCTTGGAGTCACAAGGTTCTGTTCATTCTGTCTCCACTGACATCTCAGGTATTAAGTACAAATTAGTCTTTGGCTTAAAAAATAAATTAGAATCATTTTTTATCTCTTAATTTTGTCTCTTAGCTCTTGCTAATCTTCTCATGACTTCTAAGTAGGCATATCCAACCTGTGGCCTATGAGCCTCACATGTTCTAAAATAGCTAGGAATGTAGGCCAACACATTTATAAATGACAGGTCCACACAAAGGTCATATCACAGTGTCAAAAGAAAAAAAGCCTCTGTATTTAAATAAATATTTAGAAATATGTTTATAAATATTAACAACAAACAAATTAGACCACATCATTATGTTGTTAAAGCCTGTTTTATAAAAATTAAAATACCTAAACTCTTCAGTGTATTTTATTTATTTATTTATAATAATTTATTTAAATTTATTTTATGTGCATTGGTGTGAAGGTTTCAGATCCGCTGGAACTGAAGTTACAGACAGTTGTGAGCTTGCCACATGGGTGCTGGGAATTGAACCTGGGTCCTCTGGAAGAGCAGCCAGTGCTCTTAACCGCTGAGCCATCTCTCCAGACCTTCAGTGTGTTTTAAAATAATTCTCAAATCTGTTTTCTTCCAGCCACTTCAACATCATCAGATTTTTTTCCTTGTCCACTATAGTTTCCTCATCCTGTCCTGCAGACATTTCAGGTTCTTCCTTTTCTTAGGTTAGTTTTTTACCTCCAGTTCCTCTTGATTAGCTACATACGCTCATAACTTCTCACGTGATGTGACTTTTGTTCTTCAGATTTCTTCTTCAGTGTCTTTTCTTCAGAGAGAATCGGTGACAGATACGGCAAAGTTCCCCACCAATACTCGTGCTCTTCCTCAACTGTGTATTTATTTCCAGGAAAAGGCTGCCCATAAAACACTACATTTCCCAACTACCTTTGCCCATGGTGAGGGGAGAGGAGGGTTGTCACATGATCTTTCTCTCCATTGGCTGAAAACAGGAACTTTGAGCTTCAAGTATATGAGTAAATCACAAGGTGGAAGAAACCTGGGTTCCTGTATCACTCTGTGGAAGGCTGCCTACTGAACAATAATGACTTGGACTATATTTGAGTGGCAGATTGTTCTAATTATGTTACATCACTGACATTATGGAGTTTATGTATGTTACAGAAGGGGCCAATCTTAAACCAGAGGACTAAGATCCTTTCCTAAACACTCAGCTCACCTAACCAGCCCTTCACTTTTCCATTATTTTCTACCTTACTATAACTTACCCATGTTATTCACAACATGTATTTGTATATTTGTTCATATAAGTTTTCTTCTGTCTTCCATGTGGCTATGTATTCCCTGTGGGCAGTAAAAGTGAATATGGTGTCTAATACGGTGCCTGCCATGTTAACAGATATCTAACAAATATTAGTAGAATGAACTAAAGATGAACTGTGAAAAGAAATGCCTTTAAAACAGTAGTGAATTATGGCTGGAGAGATGGCTCACTGCTTAGGAGCACCCTCAACTCCTCCAGAGAACCTGAATTTGGTTCCTATAACACAAATTGGGCAGCTCACAACTCCCTATAATTCCACCTCCAGGGGATCTGCCACCCTGGCCTCTGTGGGTACTCCCATACATGTGTAATGAATGCACAGACAGATACATACATGTAGTAAAAATAAATCTTGTTAAAAAACAGTAATAAAACTTAAAAATCTATAATGAAAATGGATATTTCTCACTGGCTCAATAGTGGAGCCTTGGGAGTGTCAGGCACAGGCTGTAAAGGTGAAGACAACCCAGTCTGTGGTCAGCAGGTCATTAAAATTATGTCAACAGCCAGACTGGCTCCCTCTTAGGAACAAACACGTAGCACTTAGGAGCACTTAGCACTTAGGAGCACTTAGCCTACATTCCCTGCATAATGAACACGGAAGTCTTCACTTCCTGTCACAGAGACAGAAAGTCAAAGGAAAGGAGGGAAGAGTTGTTTTGACTTATGCTTTGGAGATTTCCTCTGAGGTCCCATCTCCGTTAGGCCACTGGCAAGTAGAAGGATCCCAGTGTGAGGGCGTGGTGAGGAAAGATGTTTGCCTTGTGTGATACTTTCTTTTTATCTTTGGGATCAAACAAATGAAGGGAAGAAGTGTTTATTTTGGCTCGTGGTTTGAGGGGACAAAGCCCACCCTGCCTGGGAAGGCATGATGGGTGTCTCCCTGATGGTAGGAGCATGGAGCACTTGGTGGCTCACATCTCCATAGAGCAGGAAGTAGAAAGAGATCAGTGCTGACCAGAAGCTGGCTGTCTTAGTTAGGGTTTCTATTGCTGGGAAGAGACACCATGACCACAGCAACTCTTATAAAGGAAACATTTAACTGGGGCTGGCTTACACTTCAGAAGCTTAGTCCATTATCATCATGGTGGGACATGGCAGCATGCAGGCAGATGTGGTGCTGGAGAAGGAGCTGCAAGTTCTTGTATCTTGACTCCCAGGTGACAGGAAGTGGTCTAAGACACCTGGCATGGCTTGAGCATATAAATGAAACCTCAAAGCCCACTCCCACAGTGACACATTTCCTCCAACAAGGCCACACCTATACCAACAAAGACACACCTCCTAATAGTGCCGCTCCCTATGAGCTTATGAGGACCAATTACATTCAAACTACCACAGTGGCTTTCTCCTTCCATGTTTATTTGGTTTGGGACTCTGGCTTATGGGTTGTGCTGTTCATATTCGGGGTGGTCTTCTTCCCCAGCTAATCATTTCTGGAAATACTTTCACTGACACACCCACTGGTGTAGCTCACAAATGCCCTGGGTTTTCTTCATTCAATCAAGATGAGAAGAAACATTAACTGTCATATCACATGGTGGGGGAGAAAGGGGAGAGAAAGAACAGGGGAGTCTGGAGATAAGACTGGCCCTACAAAAGCACACCTTCATGACCTATTTCTTCCATCCACTTGCCACCCTGAGAGCACATTCAGGATGAACCAGGGATAGATTAACCTGTCAATATTTCAGTGACCTCACAATCCACCAAAGCCTCCAGCACACGATTCCTCCTCTGTGGGGGTTGTGGGCAGGGGCACTTCATACTCTAACAGGAGCAAATACTATGCTTTCTCATGAAGCCAGCTGACAAGGAAGCCAGGAGCTGGGGAGAAAGCTTAAATTTGCTTTCTTAGCTAGCAGATTTTGAAGGAATCTGCAGGAAGAGAGAGGGGAGGGGGTATTATTTGCTGGGTGGCAAGGAGGTCAACTGTTAGTACTTAGGGACTCATTCAGGTTTGTTTTCTCTGCCAATTAAATAATTATAGGGCATGAAAAAAATCTAGAGCATAACAGGTAGTAACAGATAACAAGCCTTATTGATGGTGAAGAAGCACACACACACTCACGCACACACATAGAGGTGCACACACAGACACACACAGGCTCGCACAGGAGTATATGTACACATACACGTACACACTCACAGAGGCATATATATATACATACATATATATACATACACACATATACATATATATGTATATGCTCCTTTTTCAGCATCTAATTTCTTTTTCGTGTTTGACACTTGTTACCTTGTCACTGGGCCCTAAATTTCCGTCTAGGATATATTTCTTTTCTTTTCTTTTTTTTTTTTTTTTTTTTGGTTTTTCGAGACAGGGTTTCTCTGTGTAGCTTTGCGCCTTTCCTGGAACTCGCTTTGGAGACCAGGCTGGCCTCGTACTCACAGAGATCCGCCTGCCTCTGCCTCCCGAGTGCTGGGATTAAAGGCGTGCGCCACCAACGCCCGGCTAGGATATATTTCTCATTGATCCTTCAGAAAGAATTCCTTCCTGCTTTCAAATGTGCCCCGAAGAAAGTATAATTTTTCCTCCTTTCCATCTCAGGCCACAGAGAAGTGCGCAGGTCAGTTCAGTCCCACAAACGTTAGCTCTGGCTTACCTGGGAAATAGATCGGGCCTTGTTTTGATCACCATGGCAGAGTAAAAGGCAGCTATTTTCTACTTCCGATAAGAGAAACCCGTCTGAATTAGATTAGTGAAAGACTATAATTAGAAATCATTCATAGAAAAACACCATCTTATTAACTGAAGCTTGCAGAAAGACTGACAGGATCCGCGCAGTCTGTTGTGTCTGGGCCGAACGCCCCAGGAATGCTAAATGTTGAGTTCACACTCTTCAGTCACAGCACCAGAGGACTGCTTGTCCTCAAAGGGCACCTGGGGTGGTTTGAACGGGAAACGTCCTCCACAGACTCACATGCTGAAGGCCTGGTCGTGAATGAATGGTGCAGTTGCAAAGATGTTGGAAACTTTGGGAGCGCGCCCTAGCTGGAGAAAGCAGGCCACCGTGGGTGTGTCTTTGCGGGGCCTGTCTTGCCCTGGCTCCTTCCTGTCCATCATGAGGTGAGGAAGCTTTTCCGCTGCCTGCTCCTCTGCAGCCATGATGTTTTTTTCCATGTGCCTGGAGCCAAGCAAGAGGAGACTGAGTCCTCTGGAAGCGTGGGCATAGCGAATCCTTCCCCCCTTAGGCCACTTCTGTCGGGCATTTGGTCATAGCAATGAGGAGCCCCGATGTCTACAGTGGTAGTTAAGTATTTTATATTTTTAAAAAGATTTATTTGTTTTTAAATTTCACGTGAAAAGCATTTTTTCCTGCATGTATCTCTGTGTGCCATGTGCATGTACGTTCCAAGGAAGCCAGAAAGGGCATTAGATCCCCTGGAGCTGGAGTACGGGTGGTTGCGGGCCACCATGAGGATGCTGGGAACTGAACCTGGGACCTCTGCAAGTGTAGCAAGTGGTCTTAACTGCTGAGCATCTTTGCATCCCTGTTAGTGGTTTCTTGAAAGTTGATTTTTTTTCTCTTTTAGCATATTATGAGATACTGTGATGTTTCAATGAGAAATGTTCCCCTACAGGGTCAGGGATTTGAAAACCTGGTTCCCAGTTGGTGGTAAAGTTTGTGGAGTTTTAAGAGGTGTGGCCCTGCTACAGGAAGTATGTCACTGGGGGTGGGCTTTGGGAGTAGATAGCCTTGCCTTTCATCCAGTTCCTTCTCTTTGCTTCCTGCTCCTGATGTCACATCTGCTGCTGTGCCTCCATGCCATGATGGACTCTTATCCCTCTGGGATCATAAGCCTAGATAAACTCTACTATGAGTTGACTGGGTCGTAGTGTTTTACCACAGTATCAGACAAGTGACTAATACAGATACGAAGACAATCTTGAGTTTCAAGGAAAAGAATTATAAATTTTATCTCAGAAACAGTTCATAAATTCCATGCCCTTCTCACATATTTGTTACTTATATATTGGTGATTACATAGAAGTCTTACCTTATGCAAAGGACACACAGACATTGCTTCTAGCTACAGGAGACAGAAAAATGTGCTAATGTTTGAAATATCCATTGAAGTTTTGTAGGAGCAGATGGCTATAAATGTGTGATATTTGAACTTTAAAATTGCTTTGAAGAAACATACTTGTTTCAAGTGTCGGGAAAGTAGGAATTTGTCTTAGAAAATTGGTAGATATGTGACAATTTGAAGTTCAGGAAGTTCTACAGAGATGAGGAATTAACCATAATATCGTTGCTATTTAACACATAAGTTAGACCACTATGGTCATCTCTTTAGACAAGCTTCGTAAATTTCCAGAGATATTAGACTCCGAGATCCTAAATGTTCAAGGCAAAGAAAGTAAAATAACTGGTATGGTTATAAGGTCTCATAGGGAGCTAAGTAGATTATTAACATTCATAAGAAAAATTTCCAAATTAATGACCTAGAGAGACTAATATTTGGGTTTAATGATTCTAACACAAGGCACGTCTCTCATAATGAGTAAATAATAGCCTTTGACTTTTACCTTGTGGTGGAACTAGGTTCTGCCAGAGATTTGTAAAGCGGTTCAGACCTTTTACAACCCTGGAGAACAGCTGTGTGAAGCAGCTTGTGATAGTTAGCTTTAGTTTCTGCAGTCTCATGGAATCCAGTTCGCAACGGTCAGTTTTAGCTCCGCTTCTGCTGCTGGGATAAAATCCTCTGACCAAAGCAAAGGGTTTGTTTTGTCTCACAGTTCCAGAGGATAGAGTCCATCATGGTGGGGAAGGCAGAGCAGTATGCTTTCCATCAGAGGAAGCAGGGGGTTGGGGGGTGGTGAGGGTGGTGGGGGTGGAGGCGGGGATGGGTGGTGTCCTGCTTTCTCACTGCCCTGGAGCTAGGCTGCATGGTGGCCAGAAGGTCTCAGGAATCCTGTCTTTACCTCACATGACCCTGGAGTTATAGGCATGTACAGCCACATGGGTCTTTTCTTTTTTCCCCGCATAGGTTCTGAGATCTGAACTCAGTTCTTCATGATTTCATTGCAAGCTCTTCTACCAAGTGAGCCATCTTTCCAGTTCCTGTCTGCTGGGCGTATTCACATGTCTACACCCCAGCAATCAAATGAGCCAAATGTGGTTTTGGTGCTGTTGATAAGGCTGTTTGGACTGCTCAGTTTTTGCTCTTAGCCGTTCTATTTGACAGGAACTAGCTGAAACAAAACTGCAAATTATATTTAGTTTAATTTGACATGCTCTCTTTCCAAATGAAAGTTCTTCCTCTCCATTACAATCGAGATGAGTGATGACTTGTTTTTGAACTCAATTATCCCGTAAAAGCTGAACTCTGGCAGATGAAACTACAGAGATCCAGCAATTCCACTTCACTCATCAGTCCAGGTACAGTGTGACTGGCTCATTGTGTGGTCCATGATTGGTGTATACAGTTCTCCATCTATTAGCTCATCAGACCAGGTACAGTGTGACTGGCTCATCATGTGGTTTATGGTTGATGTACATACTATGGAAGCACAGTTCTCCATCCATTAGCTCATCAGACCAGGTACAGTGTGACTGGCTCATCATGTGTTCTATGGTTGATGTACATACTATGGAAGCACAGTTCTCCATCCATTAGCTCATCAGTCCAGGTGCAGTATGATTGGCTCATTGTGTGGTCCATGATTGGTGTGCATATTGTGTAAGCACAGTTCTCCATCCATTAGCTCATCAGATTATGTACAGTGTAACTGGCTCATCGTGTGGTCTATGGTTGATGTACACACTATGGAAGCACAGTTCTCCATCCATTAGCTTATCAGTCTAGGTGCAGTGTGACTGGCTCATTGTGTGGTTCATGCTTGGTGTACACACTATGGAAGCACAGTTCTCCATACATTGCCATCCACACTCTGCTTTGTCTTCTTGTTTGGATTCTTAACTACATCTTGGCACTTATTGATATTGAAACTCAACGCCAAGTCTTATTGCATGTAACTTCCAACACGCCTGACCTGCATATAGGTGGACTCGTAGTGGGAGGACATGTGTCCAGCTTTCTCACTTTTCCCACATACTCTTATTAGAGCAGTGTGGAGGGAACAGGGAACTTTGTACTTCATGTCTTGTCTCTGTAATTCTTCCTTACATGCTATGGTTTCCTAGCCAACAATGATGGACAGGTGACATTCTCTCTCTCTCTCTCTCTCTCTCTCTCTGCATGCATGGAGGTACTTTCTCTTTGGGGAGTCTGCCTATGGGGTCTTCCAGGGCTCTTGCAGAAAGGCCTCCAGGATATGCTGTTGCCTCTACTGGCAACTCCTTCACTTCACTTCCCAGCTCTCAGCTCCTGTCTTGCTGGATTCCATTTGTCTTATCAGCTATCCTGTATTTGTGTCTACTGGTTACAGTAGAATTGACCCATTTCTGCCATGGGTGAAGAATCTACAGACTTTCCTCCAGGGACCATTTTGTCCTGCAACTGGAGTTCACATCTAGAACTCAAAGAGACACCCAAGAGTTGACAATAAAGTCTGCTTCACAGATCTACTTCATTATGAGATAGTGTCCCCACTTCCTGCAAGGCCCAGCCTAAGCTGCTTCTCTTTGTGGGTCTCCCAGTACCTTTCTTGGTAACCAAGGAATTTAAGGGCCAGTAATCGATCTTTAATATGGACTTCTCTTTTCTAGGTTTATCTATCATGACTGGCATGGATTCTCCCTTCCAGTTTATCTGTCATGACTGGTAGTCTTCTTTGATCTCATTCTAGTTATTTCGTAACAGACACAGGAAGTGAGAATGGTGTGTGTGGGGGGGAGGATGGATGAGGCTAGAGTGGATACCTCATGCTGTGACTCAATGTGTCCACTCCCGTAGAACACTGAGATGACTCAAGTTTGCTGTGCTGTGCCCACGTGTGGATTGGCAGTTTTAAGTTGTTCTATTGGATTTGGCTATTGTCACCTGTATGTTGTTAGAATTTCCTTAGACAGTGTTGGGAACAGAGCTGGAGTTTACAGCCAAAGCCACTGATTAGTAAACAAACACTGTGAACGTCCTGCTTTTGAAAGTAACTACTCAGGAGCGACATGGAAACTTTAGCATGGAAATATGTTTTTGTTGTTGTTTGACTTGTAATTTAAGGACAAAATTTATCAGTTGTAATGATTTTGGGTACATATTTTAAAACATTTCCACTGGTTTTTTTTTTTGCTTTTTTGACTTTAAATATCAAGATTTTATTTACTACTAGTGTGTATGTTTATGTATGGGGATGGTGTGTGTGCATGTGTATGTACACACATGCAAGCGATATTTTTGTGTGCCATGGTATATGTGTGGGGGTCAGAGGAAAATATTGAGAGTTGGTTTTTAATATTTCTACCATAGGTTCTAGGGATCAAATTCAGGTCATCAGGCTCTGTGGCAAGGAACTTTACCCATGGACATACCTAGCCAGCTCCATTTTTCCTTTACTAAAGAGAATAAAAGGCCTGTATATATTATGCAGAAAAGAAGAATGATGTAAGAAGTTGGGAAATCTAATTACAGTTTTAACACCTGTCAATTGTAGACTATCCTATTCAGTGAATTCAGTTGTAATGTCTCAGAATCATGCTGTCTGTTTCCTCTGTTACTATTGTTATCAGGCAGGGGCTGGCACTATAGCTCAGTGGCAGTGCACCTGCTTAGCTGCTTAGCATGCATGAAACCACAGGGAAGCCAGCATCATAAAAGAGACAACAATGACACACACACACACACACACACACACACACACACACACACACACACCAAAAAAGAAAGAAAAAGAAGAAAAAACCCAACAAAACAAAACAAAAACCCTACAAGCCAAAACATAAAACTATTGTTTCCAGGTGGCCGTGTCCACAGAAACTCTGGTTTGCAGAATGCGAGTATTCTCATGGGCTTGTTAGGGAAATTAAGCAGGTTCTTTAGCTCCTTTGTACCCAGATGGAAGAAAGAAGCAAGAATAATTTTAGTGTTGGGTAATTATCAGAGTAACATGTGTGGAAGTGTTGGGTGACACTATTCCTGGGGGGACATGAAGAAATTTCTACTCACCCTAGATAGGGAACAAATGACAGAACAAAGTATGGATACCCCCAAAGCCCAATTTGGTGAATCAATGAACTTGGTAGGGGTCACTTACAGGAACAGGAATGCTGTGAACGCATGGATGATAGCGTAGGAAAGAAAGCTGGAACCCTGGCGCTCACTGAATGACTTGCTGGCAGCTTGGCAGGTTGGACGTTGTCTTCTAGGTGTCTTGGCTGGTCTCTGTCTCCTCAGTAGCCTTTGCTGATTCCACAACCTTAAGGATGGGGGGACCTTGTGTATCTGGTCAATTTCAGGGACTTCCCGAGACTCCCGGATTGTGTGGTTCCTAATCTTAATGAGTCTCCTTCGGAATAGCCCAAGTCTTGCCAAGGCTTCTTTAGGAACTGCTGGGTCATGGAGAACTTTGGTGGAAATTGCTCTACAACAGTAAGGAAGTGGAAAGGGATTGCAAAGTGAGACAGAATTTTACACACCTTAATTTAGAAAAGTAGAAGACAGATCGGTAGCACTTCTCCAAGTTGCTTGAGAGACCAGTGGCTGTATTTGGGGTTGCTTATATCTTGTTGCTTATATCCTTGGATGGATTCTGGGGATGTTCATGAAGTTCTGAAGGATACAAGATCCACACCCTTGCATTGCAAGATTAAGAGGTTGAGCCTTTTCATTATACTCTGATACTGTGAAGGAGACTCCCTAAAGAGGAGAGGGTTAGGAAGGTAGATGGCAGCCTCCCTTCTCAAAGAAAATGCCACCATTGGGCCTTATAAGGTGTGGGCAGCAATGTTAACCAATTACATACTTCTCCTACCAGTTTGTTGCATCATAAAACTTCAACACATTCATGTCCTGTGGTCCAGAAATTCAAGTTCTAGAAGTCAACCTGGAAATATTTATGTCATCTTATTTGTTTGCAAGGAGGCTAATCTCATAATTATTTAGATATAAGGCCAATCATTTAGAAGTGATCTAATGCTTTCCAGTAAGAATCAGTTCACTTAATTATGGTACAGAAATATATTCATAAACTGAATGGCGTGACGAGGCACACATATTGGGTGAAAAAAGTCAGGTGACCAAACCTGGTGTATTTATGATCCTAACCTTTATCTCTAGTCAAGTACATGGAAAAATATCCGAAGGGTTTTAAGCAGGTTGTGTCTATAGGATAGCTGAAAGTGAATTTATGTTTTGTGTTATGTTTCTGTCTATGCATCTATGATTAACATTTTTGCTCAGAAAATGAATATTATCAAACTCCAAATCCAGTAGGTTGTAGTGAGCTAGGATTTAATGGTAGCTTCTGCTCAAGGCTAGCTAATCATTTTAAATGAAAGCTGTTGCAGAACTCTTCATTAATGCAGTAGAAGGGATGTGTGTTTCAGCACCTCCTGGCAGCATTTCATTTGTACATATTTTCTCAGACTACGTGGAGTCAGCCTTTTAAAGAGCAGTTCTGCCCCGACTTTCCTTTGATCTTGAGGCTGCAGCATCCATCCACAGGCTTTATCTGGAGCTTCTGTTCTTTAGGTTCTGGTGATGTTTTTTTAAAATATATTTTCCCTCATCTCTGCTCACCTTGGTGTGTCTGCTGTTATACAGACCAAGGACAGAGAGGCTGAAATCATACAGTCATTTAGTCAGCTTCACCCAAGTGCAAGTGATGGGGATGTGAGATTCCAACCCAAGAAGGAGTGACACCGGTCTTCTGTGCGTGGGTGTGGAGGAAGGAGGACTGGTGCATTCGCCTGCCTCCCATTCTAAGGAGTAAGTCACAAATACAATTGTCTCTACGTATCTGTGGGGAGTGGCTCCAGGACAACTCTCTGGTATCCAACTCTAAGGATGCTCAAGTCCTATGTGTAGACTGGCATGGCATTCTCTCATGCACTTTAATCAAGTCTATAGTGCTTATAATGCCTAATTCAACGTAACTACTATGTAAATGGCTGTACTGAATTGTTTAGAGAATAACGACACAGGAAAGCACATGCCCATACAAGTTTAGTTAAAGTTGCAATTTTTGGTCCCTAGCTGGTGGACTACACAGCTATGAAACCCATCTATATGGGGCGCTGACTGTAAAGAAGTCCATCTTCCTTTGGAGTAAAATTCTGAGTCATTGTTCTTCTCTGTAGTGGAAAAAAATTGATAGATCTATCAAAGCAAATGGGTGGAAAACACAAGCGCTAAGAGTCTTTCAAATGAAAAATACCATGTAGAATGTTGTGTGTCTAACATACAGTAGAAAAAGTCCTTGTAAGGATTTTTTCACATATTTGATTGAGAAAGTCACCTGGGAGGTTATTAGAAGGTGCTCACATTGCTATTTGGGATTAATTGAAAACTTGTATTTATAATTTTTAAATATTTGTAATTTGCATACAATTGCTCCATGGTGATTCTCTGGTAATGAGGTTAGTTCTTGATTTAGAGACCATACACTCTCTAATAATCCTTGTTAAGTTAAATTTCAAATAATTTTTGCTATTTGAAGGTCTACCACTAGATGGCACTTAAAATCCATGAGACTTAAGAGAAAACTTGGGAAGCGAGAAGACCCAGGACAAGTATCCAACTTGGAGTCTCAGAGCAGTATTATATATTTGCAGAAGAAGAAGAAGAAAAAAAAAATCCTCAAGATTATTCCAAACTGTTGGAGGGTAGGATTCTTAAACTGAATCTATACATGATAGGATGTTTGTCTTTAAATATAATTTTCTTTCATCTAAACTGCTAGTGATGAGCAGGATTTTGGTATTAAGACAACGGGCTACTGGGCTAATGAGGCTCTGGCAAATTGTGAAGGGCCATGTTCTGTCGGGAAAGATTTGGAATGTTCACAGGGAATCAAAATGGGTTTCAATCCCAGCTCAGTGTATGCTCTGTTGGCTGGTGTTCTCTCTCTCCATCTTCCTCTCCCTTTCTCATCTACTTGGTTTCTGTTTCCTCATGTATCAGAGTAGCAAGTCTGGTGTAACAGTTGCTTTCTGGGCCACAGCACCAGCCAACCAATCTGATTGGACGTGGCCAATCTGTGGCTGGAGTGGCAGGTAAAGCAGGCGGAATGGAACGGTGCATTTTTAGCCAGGCATTATGCAACAGCATTGTGGAAAAGCACAGCCAAGTAAACAACATCCAGACCTGCAGTGCTGCTTACCAGGCAGACTCTGCAGCCAGAACTGAGAGGGGGAGAGATGCTCGATGGGCAGGCAGGGTGAGAGATTTGGTCCAGCCTCTATAGCCAATCAATCATCAGCAAGACCTGGGGCAAGTTAACACATCTTTAAGCATTTTTCTTATTTAAACACAAAGAAGTTAGTTGATATGATATTTGAAACCCCTGATAAAGTCATGTCAGGACATCATTAAAAATTCATTTTTTACTTATTAAGGCTGACGGTTTTTGATGTGGGCATAGCTGAGATTTTTGGCATCCTCCTCGCTTTCCACAGCAGGCCATGGATCCTGAGACAGCTGGTTAGTGTTTTCTCCTCTGTGTGTGTGTGTGTGTGTGTGTGTGTGTGTCTGTCTGTCTGTCTCCCTCTCCCCCTCCTGCTCCCCTCTTCTCTCTCTCTCTCTCTCTCTCTCTCTCTCTCTCTCTCTCTCTCTCTGTGTGTGTGTGTGTGTGTGTGTGTGTGTGCAGGTACACATAGGGGTTATGCATGTGGAAGCTAGAGGTCAACCCTGGGTAACACTCTTTAGGAGTCATCCACCTTGGTTTTTGAGGTGGTCTTTCTCATTGGCCTGGAGCTCCCCACTCCCCTGGCTGGCTGGTTCTGAGCCCCCGGGATCCTCCTGGCTCTGCCTCCTAGCACTGAGATTACCATCATTCCAACTGTGTGGACTGTGCCACCTTCATTTGGAACCCAGGTGCACATGCTCTCTAGCTTCTTCCTACTCACAGTGAATCCAGATCCACATCTTTAGCAAGAACCCTGGGCCACTCGTGTGCTCATTAGTATTAAGTGGCCCAGGCTGGCCACAGAGAGCTAATCTCACAGCTGCTGTTGTTCTTTCTTTTCCCTTCTTTCCTGTATAAGGATATCAATCGGCTGACAGCTGAGACTTAATCTATTCTTTGATTTTTTTTTTGAGACAGAATTTGTGAACTCACTATCTATCACAGGGTGTCCACGAACTCATGATCTTCGTCCTGTAGCCTCCCCAGTGCCGAGCTCACATGCACGAACCACTGTGTCCAGTACTTTGATAAATACTTATTAAGGTTCCAGTGATGGCCTGTTATTGCTTCCCTCTGGGCTGAGTGTATATTCGTCTTTTTCCTCACTGCTGGGAGAAAACACCCAACAAAAGGCAGCTAAGGGGGGAGGGGATTATTGGGCTCACCAGCCCATTGTAGTGGAGAAAGTTCGGCCACGGAAGTGCAAGGTGCCTGGTTGCATTGAATCTGCCATCAGGAAGTAAGAAGTGAGCAGAAAGTAGGGATGGGCCACACAACCTCAAGGCCCTCGGGTCCCACTTCTACCAACAAGGCTTTAATCTCCTAAATCAGAGCCAGCAGCTAGGGACCAAGTGTTAAAACACAAGAGCTTGGGAGGGACATTTGTCACTCAAGCCACCACAGATAGGCTCCAGAATGAACCTCTGCCCTATTTGAGAGAGAAAAGAATCCCTTGTAGGCAGCATCCTATCTCTTTGTCTCTACGCCATAGTAGAATTTTAAGGGATGAAGCCTGAAATCTCCAGCAGTTATTAGTTGAAGATAGTTTCTGAGCTTCTAAAAAACCTAAGACAGTGTTTCCTCACAGTAGCAAGATGTATATGGCTTCTGAGCCACAGCGTTCTTCATTGTGGGGATCAGCTCATGTTTTTCGGACATCTAGAGGCAACCCTGGGCTCTATCTGTGACCTGTCATTTGACACCTTGGGCTTGATGACGGCTGATGTCTATACAGGCATTGCTAACTGTCCCCAGAGTCACTACTGATCTCAGTCGAGAATCACTGAGAAGAGCCCTGGCATATCCAAGCAGGGAGCACCCAGAAGCCCAGGGAAGAAGTAAAGGCCAGCTGACCTTTCTCGTTCTCAACCTCCATTGTGTACTGAGGAACCACATAGACAGTTCCGAGCAGAAAATTGGCGCAGGATTAATTAGTGTGTATGTACATGGAATTTCCTTAGAATTCGCTCTTATGTGCCTGATGGAGAAGTCTCTCACACATTTGAAGCATTCTAAGGAGAACTGTTTCTCTGGACAGTCACAACCTACTCACTCTTGCTGTTTTTTTGTTTCTTCTTTTAGGTGATGAAACCCAGGTAGAGAAGTATTAGGCCGTGTGTGGTGGCGGTGTACGGGCTACAGACTCTGACACATCTATAGGTCATTGTAGATTCCCAAATAGCCAGATACCTTCTGTCTCATTTGGAGCCAGTAGGATTTAAATAACTTGTCCCTAAGACTCCTTAGCCACTACTAGCCTCTTCCAGTTTCTGGCAAAATTAGCAGGTGGGAGAGGACATCTTTCTGAAGTGATTTCCATGCAGACAAATACCAGCAGAGTGAAACAAGAACATTTTTCTTGGATGAAAGCCAGAGCAAAACCGAGTCATCCAAATCCTCTGTGCTCCCAAGTCATGAGTAGGGGGAGCAGTAACCTTTCCGCAGTTCTGTGTAAATTCCAGAAGGCTAGTCTATCTTGACGCCATTGCAGCCTGACCTCCATCCTGGAGGGACAAGAATCGACTCCCTGAAATCCCTGCTCAAACTGAAAATGTGCTCTCGTGGCTCATTTGTTTAACCCCTCTGACATATGGTGAGAGTGTGTGTGGACTTTCCAGTGTTGAAGGTGGGCTGCGGCAGCCAGGGAGAGAGATCTCCAGGTCCACACGCAGCTTCTCCCGGGCTGGCAGTGTGAAGTGCATTATTGAAAAAGGCTGGCAGCTCCCAGCATTGTTTGGCTTTCTACCTTGGCAGCAGCAAGCAGCAAACCGTAGGGAAGTTTTCCCTTAATCTGCGGGCACTGCTACTTCACTGCAGTGCAAGATGTAGTCTGCGGCACACGGATCCCTAAGAAGTGAATAATTTACTTGAACTAATTTCTCTGCTACCGTGTTTTCAGGCATATTGGCCAACCATGCAGAATATAGATATTCTGTTTTGACAATCAACAGTAGCCATTTTTCTTTGGGGGGGGGATTAGCAGAAGGCGCTTGGGGGGGGGGGTGTACCAGGATGGATGTTCCAGTTATCAGTACAGTCCTATGGTGATATTTTATTTGTACTGAAATGTGATTTTATTTGTATGTTAATAAATAAAGTGCCTGGGGGTCAGAGCTAATAGCAAGCCATAGCAGAAGCCAGGCAGTGGTGGCACACACCTTTAATCCCGATCACATGACAGACAGATCTCTGTGTGTTCAAGGATACAGCTAGCATGGAGCTAGCCTTTAATCTCAATACCAACCATAGAAGACCTGGAGGTCTGCATAGACAGGCAGTGATGAGGAGGTCATGTGATTGGGTTTACAACCAATGAGAAGGCAGAACAGAAAGTCAATAAAAAGACAGACACACAGGAAGTAGGTCTCTTGCTGAGGGGAAGGACAGCAGCACAGGAAGGGTAAGAAGGTGGTTTTAAGTCTCAGCTCTTAGCTAATGCTCTGATCTCTTGGGCTTTTAACTCTGCATTTGGCTCTGTGTTTCTTATTTAATAAGACTGTTACATCTACACAGTCCTAAGGCAAATCAATCTCTTTTCTTGCTGTCATTCAGTGAGTGTACTGAAAGCCACAGCAGGGCAACTGGGAGCCTGTTAGAAATTCAGAAACTTGGGTCACCTCAGTTCTACTGAGTCAGAATCTGGGGCTTGACAAGATGTTAGGGTCATCAAAGTGATCCACGTGCTTCCTTCCATTTGAGAAGCGAGCCTATCAAAATCATCAGGCCTCTACTTTGTTAGTTCTAGAATCAGCTGGTGGGTCTTAAAGTATCCAGGCCAGCCCTGGCTAGACCACTGGTACTCAACTGGGAGTCATCTCCCCCTCCCCTGGTGGACATTTGGTAATATCTGCAGACAACTGGACTGTCATAATTATAAGAGTGCTACTGATCCATGGGACATAGAAACCAGCCTGCCAAGCGCCCTGGAACATAGTGCATGGCCCTTCATGATGGAGCAACCATGTTCCAGAAAGCTCACATGAGAATTGCTGCAGGTGGGAACCAGGACCTGTGTATTTTTATCAAACTTCCTAAGAGAGTGCAATGTGCAGGGACAACTGGGGACAAGGAGTTGATATTTTTAATGCAGAAAGATGACTTAATTTCTGGTTTACATGTGACTTGTCTGGAAGAGACTAAGGGAAGTCTACTCATTCACTTAAAGAGGTCATGCAGACCCTCAAAAGGAGTCTATAAATGACCAGCAAGCCACTGGGATTTTTAGGGGTTACTTATAGGAGAATGAGCAACTCACAGACTATACCACTCAAGAGTACTATCCCAGCCAGATGTTACTGTTTAGGCAACCTTGAGAACAGGGGTTTATGGGCCTCATGACCTTCCCCTGCCCTGCAAGAAGTAATGTTAAGATAGCCAATTGATGAAGCTCTCCTGTGACTCACCACAGCTGCT
>CABHPP010143964.1:7661-23512 GCA_902168425.1 Peromyscus attwateri
TTTCTCTGTGTGTCTCTCTCTGTCTCTGTCTCTCTGTCTCTGTCTCTCTTTGTCTCTCTGTGTGTCTCTGTCTCTCTCTCTGTGTCTCTGTCTCTCTCTGTGTCTCTCTCTGTCTCTTTCTGTCTCTGTCTCTCTCTCTATCGCTCTCTCCGCCCCACCTTCCCCTCTGCTGCTGTTCTCACTCTCTTTTGAAAGCACAGATTGCTGTGGTGCTCAGTCCCTAGAAGCTTGACTACACTACGCTGTCCCACAGATGGGCCCCCGAGAGCTTGCTTGGAGGCTCTAGAAGGAGAGCGCAGCTCTTGACAAACCCTGACTGAAGAGCGGCCTCTTTGATGGGGGAATGTCAGCCTCTTGGACCCCGTGTGGCCGCAGAAGGGACATACATGAAGGAGTTACCTGCCCGACCAGCTGCCTCAGCTAGATCAATCCTGCTAATCAATGGAGGGACTGTCAGTGCTGCAGCTCTGAAGGGAAAGATATCCTGGCAGTTGAGAGCCAAAGAATACCACAAAGTCACACGGCACAACAAACCTCACACAAGAGATTTATTGGGAGGGGAAAAGCCAGGAGGGTGGCTGCCTCTGCTCAGGTGAGAAGCAGCAGAGAATGGAGCAGAAGACAGGGTTTAAATAGTGATTCTTGTGTGTGTGGGGGGGGGGCAGAGTTTTCCAGGGTGGGGATTGGTAGGATTTCAAGTACTGAGTTTGGACTTTTTCCTCTGTAGGGTAGGGGCTGGGTCAGGCCATTCGGGCAGTTCTGTAGGAAGAACCTGGTGGTTGGAGGTCCTCAGGAGAGGTACCTGGACACTCATGTGCCTCGAGGGGCTTACAATGACAAATGTCACAGATAGATGGCCCTCACCTCCTCTGGGGATTTTCTGTAGCAGCAACAGGAAGGTAATAAAACAGCCTTGAATAGTCCCTCTGTTTGAAGAAAGAGTCACTCTCTATTAAAGAGCATCTCCAGAACTGCACTCATGCAGGGGCCAAGAACTGCCTTCAGCCCTGCCAGTGACAGAATCAAGCACCGTGTGGGTCACTGGCAGGCCTAGGACACAGGAGAGGAGAGGGATGAGGAGGGGAGAGAGAAGGAAGAAACAGAGAAAGGAAAAGGAAGGACAGAGGGAGAGAGGAGGAAATAGGAAGAACTGGGAAAGAGGGAGGAGGAGAAGGAGGTGGAGCCAAGAAGAAAGGATGGATAAAACCAGACATGGAGGAGGAGAACGTGTAGGTGACAATGAGCGAAAACCAGTAATTGTCGCAATAAAACAGACTTATTTCTGGGAAGCCTGTTCCTGAAAGAACTTCCAGTGTCAAAGCTAATATTTCTATGATGCGGTGACCACAAAGTATGTTAACTTGATTCAAACTGTTGGAAGTGGGGGAGGGGGATGGCAGCATCTGACCACTGGAGTTCACGTCAGCATTTTTTTTTTCCTTATCGTAGACACAACCCAAGGAGGGTGTCGGAAAGTGATACTGAGAGCAGGGATGACCTTGAGCTCCAGGTGCAGCGCCCCCAAGTTCAAAGCCTGCCTTGATGAAGAGCACAGCCCCTCCACCCTCCCCTTGTTGAGAAGCAGCACTCAAGCTGCCTGCTAGTGACAAGGACTTGGGTCTATCCGACCCAGCTCTTCCAAAGCTGGGCCCTGAAGAGCACGCCTGCGTGAGGATTATCCGTGTACTCTGAGGTCGAGGCAGCTCAAAGCGGCTGCTGGAACAAATTGATTTCTACTCAGGTGCTCTGCATGATTAGGGCTTTTGTCTTCCCACGAGATTTGCTCACTTATCTATACCAAGGAATAACCTGGCTTGAGCTGATACCACGAAGGCCATGCAAAAACACCCCAGCACATTCTCCCTCATCTAACAGCTCTATGAAACTAGCTGAGATGCTTTTTTGGTTCTGAGAAATCATGGAAGGTGAGTGGGTGTGAGGGAAGTCCCATCAGATTTATTTTTAAGGAAATACTTAGTGGTGACTTGGTATTCTGCATAGGCTTGCAGCCAGCTCAGATATATCCATATCCGACTGTGTGGTCTGAGTTCCTTCATCTCTCTGCACCCCAGTTCCCTCACCTGCAGCCCTTGTGCCATGTCTTTGATAAACCAGTGACCACACAAAGTGCTCCATTTCCTGTTTGCATCTCGGTGGTACCTTCGTTTTGACTACACGGAGCATTTTTTTTTTAAGTCATTTCTTATGAAACTTTCTTCAATCTCAAGGAACACATCTTCTCTAAGTTTGAAGTCAGTTCCCTTTGCTCTGCCTTCCTTCAATTCTTTAAGAGGAGCTCAGCATCATTGTAATTCAAAACCCATTCACTGGGATCTTTTCCCTGGTCACAGAGGAGGAGAAGAGAAAGTAAGCTGGATGAACCAGACGGCACAAATCGCTAACAGTGAACTTGTTTTTAAATTTTTGTAATTTGGACAAAGAGACTAAATGCTACAAAAATGTTTATGGAACTAAATGAAACAGTTTGTGCATTTAGGATAAAATCAAAATACAGTGGGGAGTTGGGTAAACTGTAGAGCAGCAGTTCTCAACCTTCCTAATGCTGCAGCCCTTTAATGCTGTTCCTTGTGTTGTGGTGACTCCAACCATAAAACTATTTTCATTCCTATGTCCTAACTGTAATTTTGCTACTTTAGGAATCGTACTGTAGATATCTGATATGTAAGATATCTGATCCTGGACCCCTGTGAAAGGGTCATTCGACCCCCAAAGGGGTTTCAACACACAGGTTGAGAAATGCTGCTGTAAAACATTAAGAAGAGCCAAGAGCCAGTACCAAGAGGTGCCTTGAATCCTCTACTGGGGACAGACAGGGATGCACAGGTAGGAAGGCTCTGCCTCCAGTTAGTTTTCTAGGGGCAGAGTCTTGGCTGTGGACTCAGGAGCCCTACCATGTCCTTTTATGAACTGGGGCCCACACCTCTCAGATGAGTTGCTAGAAACTTAGTTTTTGCTTTCTCTTCCATAACAAGATTGATCCCCTCTCCCCCAGAGGACCATGGGAGGACTGATGAGGTAATGTCTCCCAAGGGGAGACCCTTCCACAGACTCTTCTGGCAAAATACAAATTATAACCAGGTGAAGTCACATGGTCTAAAATGGAAATTGTAGAGGTATAATACTCTGAACATAACATGGGATACACGACCTTCCTCCCTCAGACAGCTCCAAGTGCTTTTGACAATGTCAGGTTTTCTTGCCTTCCTTACCCCTCGAAACACTGGCCAGTGGTGTGTGAGTTTTGGGATGCAGTGTGGAAAAAGCACAACCGGCCTTCTGTGAGCTGAGGAATGGTGTTCCAAAGTAAGTCAGGATGTACATACATCGGGCAGACTCGTTTCGTTGGCTCTGCATTTGGCCAGATGATGTCAATACTGAGTTTGCTGTTCATCTAGTGCCAGTTGGCAAGCTGCGTCTGTGCAAGTCATGGGATGTTGGGAATCAAAGGCAGCAGTGTGAGCTCTCAGACGCAGCACAGAAGAAGGAGAGGAAAGCTGCAGTCCCCACCGTGACTGACAGATCGGCTCATTCTCAAACTTTCATCCATCCTCGGCATGAAAGCCTACTGAGGAGCCAGGGGGAAGCTCTACTTAGTGGATGCTTTCAAAACATTATCTCAGATAGGAGCTTCTGTGCCCGTATTGAGAGCAATCCATCTGCAAGCCCTGCCTCTTCTTCCTGAAGGGGCTGCCCTCCGAATCTGAGGTCTTATGAAGTACTGGTAAAAGTGTCAGGTTGACCCTCTGCCCACGAAAGTTCTTTTTTTTTAAGCCTTGCTTTTTGATAATGGAGCAGAATTTATCATCCATAACCCCCATGTCCTAACACAGTTATCAAACAATTTGGTAAACAAGATACGGTATTTTTTTTTGTTTTGTTTTGTTTTTTGAGACAGGGTTTCTCTGTGTAGCTTTGCGCCTTTCCTGGAGCTCACTTGGTAGCCCAGGCTGGCCTCAAACTCACAGAGATCCGCCTGGCTCTGCCTCCCGAGTGCTGGGATTAAAGGCGTGCGCCACCAACGCCTGGCTAAGATACCGTATTTTTGATGGCATGTGCTCATGAATTTAGCAAACTTAGTTTTCTTTCTTGTTAAAGCTCCCCCCTATCATTTGAATCAGAATAGAAATTATACAGGATGTGACTGGTTCCTGGAGAAGGCAGCTGGAAGGCTGACCTCTTAGCTCAGCTTTCCGAAGTTAATGACTCCCTAGGAGAACCAATGGCCGCCAAGTTGGCCACAGATCATACATTGCACCAGTCCTGGCTATACGACCAGGTTCTCTTCTGGCTAAATACAGGCTGGTGCTAGTGAAGACATTGTTGTGACAAATAAAGTCCCCCATCCCTCTGCGCATAGCCATGGTCATCAGTGAGGCTTCCCACAGCATACACTTCTTTTACACAAAGCCTATACTTTTCTAGTAGAGTTTGGATCCCCCCACAGGAGAAATAGGATCCTCGCTGCAAGTAACAATAGCCAAAACATGAGCATTTCTTTCTAAAACAAAGGAATTTGTAGCAAATTACTAACTTCTATTTCCACTTACTGTACAGTTCGAGTATGTTATTGAACTAGTGAGACAGGGAGATGGCCAAAAAAAAACATTTTTACTTTTCACAGGTTAGAAATGAACAACAAGAAATGTACAGATCTTGTCTAAAGCAATTAAATAAGTCAACGCAGTGGCCTCCGTTAGTTTTATTATTAGGCGGTGCTGTGTTATTCGTTAAGTGGCGCTGTTCACTGAGAGAGAAAAGCCATGAGGTACAACAAAGCCCACTATAAGAGTTTATTAAGGAAACATGTGCTTAAGCCAATGGAAATGGTCATGCAAGGAGAGAGGAAGAAGAAGAGGGGGGAGGAGTCTGTGAGCTGCTTTTTATGGATTCCCCACATACATGCGCATATGAAGTAGCTACGCCATGCACACGCACAGATTACGTGACAACGCAGCGCACAGATTATGTAGGACGTAAGGCCCTGGGATGACTAAGCCTCTTGTCTGGCTATTGGACAGTGCATGTGTGGTCATGTAGCAATAGCCTCCTGGCAGAGACATTCAGCTTTCCACTCTGCACTGTCTCCTGTTGGTCTTACCTAACGCTGATGACTTCCTTAATGAGAATGTTCCTGTGATAAGTATCTTTTCTCTCTGTGATTTTAATTTATATGGATACTTAATTTTGTTATGCTTGCTTTTATGTTTGAAATGAAGAACACAGGTGTAGGGTATGTTAGTTTTCTGTTGCTGAGACAAACACCTGAGAACACAATTAATAGGAGAAACTGTATTCTGACCATGATCTAGGGGGGCTCTCAGGGCAAGTTTGGCTGGTTCCCTTGCTGTCGCTCACAGGGGTAGACAGAACATCAAAAGTCCTTTCCATAATGAACCATTAATACATGAACACTCATGACCCAATCACTTCAAAATGCTCTTTCTCTGGTCACTGCTACATGGGGATACAAGCTTTAATACACGAGTCTTTGGGGGAAACATTTCAGATCCAAATCATAGACTTTATTTTTAAAGATCTATTTCCTCCCATTTCCCCCACAAACAAACAAAAATTCACAATTAGTTTAGGAAGTACCTACATGTATCCCTTGATATTTTCCCACAGGAGTCTTTTCTTACCCGTGTTCATTCTCAGGAATTTGCTCATTCATTCATCTAACAGATTTCACTGGTTATCCACTGTGTATCAGACACCACTGCATGTGCTAAGGTAGTAAAATGAATGAAATGGGAAAAAAAAAACGAAAAAAAAAGTAAGCTCACAACTTACTGGGAAAAAGAAAAATGGACAAATAATCATATCATGTAATGATACATTTTGATAGCTGTTATAAGAAAAGTTAAGGAGACAAAATAAAACTTGGGTGATATTTTGGACAGGAAGTCCTCTGCAACTGGTAATATTTGAGTAGAGATCAGAATGAGACACTACTTGCGTGTGCTCGGTTGTATTCTCTGCCTTTTGAAAATTGACATCTTTTCCCAAAAGTTTCTCATCTGGTAACTTTATCCCTGATTCATTTCACTGGTCAGAATACTTAGCATTGATGCAGTCAAATCTATTAACTTTGCATTTTGGCTTTTGTGTGTTTTTGAGTATTGTCAGGACTTGTTATTCAAGATGACAGGATATTCTGGTCCATTTCTTCCCATTAACTTTTAACTATTTTACTTTTTAGACTTAGCTTTTTCCTCGATTTAGCTTTTCAGGTGGAAGGCTGTCTGCGCCTGCATCCTTTACACACCAGCCTAGTCTTTATACATTGGTTCTAGATGTCTCCTCATTGTAACCCAAAAGTTCAAGTACTCACAAATCTTTCAATACAGTTTCCTTTTGTCCCAAGATGTCACCTTCCTGTTTCTCAGTGCCACACTCACATCTCCCCTTGTACTGTGGCTTTGTAATATATTGTTTTTGTAATTACACCTTGGTATCAGGTAGGATGACAAAGTCGTGAAAAACTTTTCATTGTCCGAAGGCTATGGCTTACTCAGCTTTGTGTTCATGCATAGCTAGCCTACTGTCTGACAGCCAAGGGATACTTGTAAATATACTGTAAAGTATGTAGAGACGACCTATGTTCCTCGGATCCAGACATTCACTCAATTGTAAACACCCTATCTGTTACCCACCATAATCTCTCCACTTGCAATACCTGAATTTACTTTTCATTGGTTGGAAAGCTGACTGATTTTATACTCTATGCAAGCACAAATATCCATTTCAATTTTAAAGAGGCTTTTTATTGGCCACCTAAGTTGGAAGGCGTTACATGAGTAGCTGAGGATGCTATGGGAACTGGAAGGGGTCAGTTCCTCATTTAACAAATTTTGGTTACCTTCCATTTCTTTTTGTTTTAAGTTAAGCTTTTACATGAAATGAACATTATTATCATTAGTTTTCTTTTTTAAATAAATTCAGGTGAGGAGAAAGCAGAATTCAAAATTTATTTCATAACTGTATGTGTTTTGAGAACAGGATTCTTCTATTAATTGTGGGCCTGGTGGTGTGTAAGTCCCTCCTACTGAGGAGCACTAAAAGAATGGACTCAGTCCCTCTTCCCTCTGGGAACAATGACAGTGAGATCCAAGTCATCCGGGTAACCGAGAGCTAAGCAGACGCTTCACCAACTTCATCAAAGGAACAAAACTGGACTGCAGGACCCACTATGAAGGAGGAGTCCTGTGGCTGGAATCCCCTTTAGCAACAAATGTGAGCTGGAATAATATGGCATGCTCTTGAACTAACCTCAATTTCAGTCTGTGCTAGGATTATTAGGATAACCAACATCACCTTGTGGACTACCAGAAATAAGCTTGGGTTTCTTACATATCATGTTATTTCTATATTAAAATGTGTAGCAACCAGTAGATGGTCAAAAAAGTAGCCAGAAACATAGACTGAAAATTTAAAGAGAAACAAATTAGAAGCAAACCTGTTTAGGATCTGGACACATTAGCCACCTTCTACAAGATGCCGAGGCACGCCAGCAAAATATTCAGTAAAAAGTCACAAAGTAATGTAATAAAACTGAGAACAAATAAGCAAAGTCAAAAAAAAGTGCAAACATAAACACTGTAAAGCCTCGTCCTTCAAAACAGAGACTCTTAGACAAAAAGTAAACTTCCTCTCCACAATATAGAAAATCTAAATCTAATAGAAAAATTGCTTCAAGTGAAATACCTGCAAAATAGAAATCTACATTCAGAAAAATACTTTCAAGGATGAAAGAGATACATATTTTTCAGAATAGCAGGTTTTGTTACAAGCAGGCATGCCACATGATACATAAAAGGACACAAAATGAAAATTATCTCCAAAGAGAGAGTGAAGACATAGGAAGGAATAAAAAGCAAACAGAACAGTGTAGAAAAGTCTTTTTTTTTAACTTTTTTTTTGTTTATTTTATATACCAACCACAGATCCTGCTCTCATCCCACCTTCCCCCACCTTCCCCACACACACCTCTCATCCCCTCCTCCAGCAGGGTAAGTTCTCCCATGTGGGGACAGCTAAGCCTGGTC
Source organism: Peromyscus attwateri (assembly GCA_902168425.1). Lineage (NCBI taxonomy): Eukaryota > Metazoa > Chordata > Mammalia > Rodentia > Cricetidae > Peromyscus > Peromyscus attwateri. Next base: position 15,728 of record CABHPP010143964.1, read on the forward strand.
CATTCAGTTGAGGCAGGACCAAGCCCCTCCCCACTTTATCAGGGGTGAGTAAGGTGTCTGACCATAGGTAATGGGATCCAGAAAGCCAGCTCATGCACCAGGGATAGATCCTGATCCCACTGCCAGGGGCCCCTCAAACAGACCCAGCTACACAACTGTCTCCCATGTGCAGAGGGTCTAGTCTGATCCTATGGAGGTTCCATGGGTCTAAAGTTTGTGAGTTCCTTTGAGCTTGGTTCAGTTGTCTCTGTAAATTTCCCTGTCATGATCTTGACCCCCTCTTTGAATAATAGCTGTACAAATCTTTGGTAATAGTTATTTCTGATACGTTTTAATTATTTGTAAAATTAAAGTACATGAAAATGGTAGATATATGAGAATGGAGACATTGATAAGATTCTTGGGTCTTTTCATTAACCAGAAATAGGCAAAAGTAAAGTTTTCTGTGAAACCTGATAATCCAATATACATTTTTTTTCATATCTTAGCAAGCAAACAAAACAAATGGGCAAGAAAAAGAAACCACAATGTGGAAATCCTCCCTCCGCGCCCCCCCCCCCGTGTGTGTGTGTGTGTGTGTGTGTGTGTGTGTGTGTGTGTGTGTGTATAGCAGACTTTTCTTAGAGATAGCCACAGCAATATCTATCTTCCCACACACTTCATGCAACGTGGTTTTATTTTGTGGCCTTGACTCTTTGCTGACATGGAACAGAATCTATTTTCCCACTCCTCTGAACCTGGGTGGCCCTGTGACTGCTTTGGCTGGTGGAATATGACAGAGTGCTTTTGTGACAATTCTAGGATAGCCATGACCTAGCCTTATATTTATCATTTCTGCCTCTTAGAAGGCGACCTTCACATATACCACAATACCGTATATATGCCCCCAACAGCCCTTCATATATACCACATACACCATATGACCTTCATATACACTGTATGACGTTCATATATACCACATATACTGTATATATGCCCCCAACACAGTAAGATGCACAGGCCGAGTGGGGTCTCTAGAATGAAACACAATTTGAGGGTTTGGGGGAAGGGGAGGGAGAGGAGAAAGAGAAGGAAGAAGAGAGAGGGAGAGTGAGGAAGTGGGAGAGACCAGCTGACCAAAGAGTACCAGGATCCAGACACATGAGTAAAGAAACCATCTTAGATGCCGGCCTTGCGGGAAGGAAATCAGCTGCTAGCCAAATTCTCCTTAAGTTTCTGACTTACTCAATCATTATCAGACTAGCATGCTAGTTTTTTAAGTCATTACGTTTTAGAGTGGTTTACTATATAGAAATAGATAATGAGAACATCCACCAAACTAAGGTCTGAGTAAGGAATAGAAGAGTAAAAACTATTTTTCATCCAAAGATAGCAAGTCTTAAATAATAACAATTACATAAAGTGATCCAAATGCTTTAATTAAAAGTCAAAGGCCACAAATCAGGTTTATAACATAAAACAAAGCACATTCTTGCAAGAGCAGAAAACATCCAAAGTATAAGAAATAGAAAGATCCAGGGTGAAACAGTAGGGAAATATATACTAACCAGAATGAAAGTACTGTGGTTACATAAATACAAGACAAAGCAAAATTCAAGGCAAAAGATATTACCAGAAATTAAAAAGTGATACTTTATAAATGACAAAATGTCCAATTCAGCAGAAGAAAAAGAAAATCCTAATGTCTGGTCACACCATTAGCTTACCAGAGCAGGCTAAGAGCAGAACTTGCCCCAGAACCAGTGCCACCACGGGACAACCTGCTGGAGGCACAGTAGGGCAAGCCTGAGGGCCGAAAACAACTCCCAGGGACCAAGACGTGGGCAAACCCCACACCTAGTTTTACCCCCCAGGAACTTTACTATTCCACAGTGAATGTTGGAGAAGAATCGTCCTGTGACTCTGACAAGAAGAGGGTGGAGGGGGATCTTGAAATATTCCGGAGCACTTATGGGACAGACAAGCTAACCAGGGCATGCCCTTCTATGGTTCATCAGTGCCCAAAAGACCTGGGGAAGGAGAAGTGCTCAACTCCTTCCTGAGACAGCCATCCTAAGGAGAGCAGGAAGGGGCCGGGATACACTTGTGGAGTTCAATCTAGAGTGGTGCCTCTCAACCTTCCTGATGCTGTGACCCTTTAATACAGTTCCTCATGTCATGGTGACCCCAGCCACAAAATTATTTTTGTTGCTACTTCATTACTGCAATTTTGCTACTGTTATGGATCATAATGTAAATATCTGTGTTTTCCGATGGTCTTGGGTGACCTCTGTGAAAAGGTCATTCCCCCCAAATGGGTTGCGACCCACAGGTTGAGAACCACCAATCCAGAGGCACAGGGTCACTAAATCTGTGTGCACACAACAACATACATCTAAAATATAAAGCAAAATTTCAAAGCACTTTCAGAAGCCAAGGGTAAGTCTACAACTATACTGAGAAATTTACACATATTTATAATAAATCACTGAGCTCAATTGTTCGTTTAATTTTTGTGTCATCCTGCAAGTGAGAAGTGTGGCAGATACTTCGCTGTAGGTGGGATACAAAATCTGCTGAGGAAACTATTGTATGGTAGTTCAAGTCCAGGAAAGTAAGCTGAGGCCCAAATTTCGTTTGAAATCTCCTCTGCCTACACTTGATCAGTCCAGATACTTCTTTGATGGGGTTCTGGAAGGGCTGGATGCCTTAGATTTCATAGAGATAATGTTCCGTATCAGCCTAATTATTGAATTGTAGAACTTTCCCTGTAAAACAAAAGAGAAAAACAACCCTCCTAAGCTGTAAACAGTTATGAGGTGTTATGTTACAATGAAGTAACCAATGTATGAGAACTAGACCACCACTCAAGATAGTCAAGACACACCTACCAATTCTCCAGTGAGGACTGGCTATACTTGTCCCTCCATGGCTCCGATATTCTCATGTATTCCATTGCAGTAATTATTTCCTAACAACCATAATTATTCATCGTACACAAATATTCAATTAACAGCCAAACCGTCCCATTTTTCTGCCTTCTACTGGAAAACGTAGTTGAATTTCCATATAGCAGTTATCAACAGGGATAACCACATAGCTGACAGATGAGGTACCTATCCATTGATGCGTCGATGTTGACAGACACCATGATAATTTCATGTGGAATCATTCATTATAATCCCACTTGTTCATGATGATTGTTCCTACCATCTGTTTGTTAAGGATTGAGAGAGACGTTTTTTTTCTTCTGACTGTAAACTAGCAGGAATTGCCCTATCTATGTAAGAGACAAGCTTTCTTAACCAAAATCAGCATTCAGAAGTCTGACTTTGCAGACATGTTTGCAAAGTTCCCATTTATCAAGTGGTGTGTGTATGTGTGTGTGTGTGTGTGTGTGTGTGTGTGTGTGTGTGTGTGTGTGTGACTCTGCACAGTTTGGTGTATTTTGAGCATTGTTTAAAGTGTTCTGGTTCGGAGGCAAATATAGACTCCTGGTAGCTAGACGCAGCACTGGCAATCTATCACCCTCCATCGCGTGCAGGTCTCTAAATAGAGTCTAGACAAATCTGTGCAGCGCCTCTTGCCAAGTGTCTCTACCATGACTCCCTACCATCACACCGTGATCCTGATCCTCAGCCAGCCGTGCACTTATTTAAGCCCGCTAAATTAAAACCGAGGAACAGGTTTCCCGATCTCCTGCCAGGTAAACAGCAAGGGTCGCTCACTGAAGCACAGGCAGAGGACTCTTCCCATGAAAAGACTGCCAATGAGATGTAGATCCTGTCAAATGAAAGGGCTCCTCTAGGAGGTGGGCATTCAGGCTCTAAACTCTCTGGTAGAGAAGCTCTCTAGAATGCCTGCTATGAAGCCAGTTTAACCACTGCTTCCGCCTTATAGGTAAATGCTTCTGCTCTGATCAGTTAGGCTGGTCTTTGCTTGGAAGCCAGCCAAAGCATCATAAAGAAGCAATGTGTGTTCTCTCCTGTGTGTGCAATGATCTACCCTGGTGATAGCTAGCGCTCTCCACTATGGTGGGTCTCGGCTTTGATCTACTGACACAATTGATCTTGAAATGTTTTGGTTTTCATGCACCTTGTTTTGGGGTCTTTTTTTTTTCTCCCATGATTTTGTCTAATTCTCCATTGCTTGTTGTTTTTTAATGTCTGATCTTTGAACTTCCTGAAGGGCTTGATTTCCACCGCATCCCCCTTTTCTCTTTCTTGAGTACCTGCTAATGCTGATTGAGAAAGCTACTCATGTAGTGTTTTCGAATGTGTGATAGAGGGGAAAGCCACAGTGGCCAAGAAGCATTGGCACAGTCACGGTTCGGTTAGATCTTAAAATGTGCGCCATGTCCTCAGGGAGTCAGTCTGTGGCTGCCTCTGTTCCAAGTGGTGTGTGTTTCCCACATCTTAAGAAGGAACAAACAAAACAAGCGTTTAATGTTGGGCCTTACTTCTGCTGCCTGTTCGGGGGCTCCCTGAGATTCAAAGAAGCCTGCTGTCATGACACGGTACTACTAACATTTTAAGAGTTCTACATAGTAAAATAATGCCTCAACGTTATATAACACTCGAAAATCGGGGCTTTCAAGCGGCGCTTGCAGGACTTGCTGTGGATGTGTGTGTTGGCAGGACAGGAATCGACCCACAGACCCAGACAACCCCCGGCATCAATAGGAGTCTTTCTAGGAGGCTAGATACTCATTCTTCTTCCCCTCTCAGCAGACAGGGATGACAGACTGTCTCCTTTGCCTTAAGGAATCTTCAGCCAAATGCAATGAAGAAGTCAAAGTGAGGTAGTGCCTGCCCTGGAGCACCACACGGTGCCCTCAGTTTACAAACCGCCCTTATCTAACGAGGAGCAGTTAGCTGAGCTACTCCCTCGATTCAGTAAACAAATAATGCCGGGGAGGTGGTCTTAATGCACTTTTCCAGGGCCTTGATGGCTGATTAGGCCGGTGATTATCATTAAGGTTAATGACCTTCCCTGGGTTAAACTCCTTAGATCCCAGGGCCACTAAAGCTGTTTTAAGGTCTCTGTTGTTGTCCCAAAAAAGGCGCAACCCCACAGTTCACCTCTGGCCTGGCTTCCCTGACATGCTCGCAACAGCTTCTAAATGACCCGGTGGAGAACATCAGTTTCCGGTTGTATCAAGTACGAAGATGAGCAAGGCAAGCAGGGAGGCTGAGCACTACCACATGTGGCACAAATAAGACTACATCTTCCAGACACAGCGGGTAGGGAAACGGAGCCAGCAGCGGAGGGGAGAGCAACTCAGGAAGGTGCCGTGAAAAATCACCTGTCTCCTGAAATTACAGCAGAAACAGCATGCCAGTGAATCTAAGGAGGACTTTCATGCTGATGGGGACTTACTCTTTTTTTGCACCGGCTGTCAGTAAGCACCAGACCATAAACATGAGCAAACACTGATTAAGCATATGGCTTTGATGAAACTTCAGGTGAACGAAGAGAGCGGTTCCGCAGCTCCCAAGACAAATTGCTCTCGGTGTAGCAATTAGAATGGGAAAATTGCCGCTCCTTCTCTGAAAAAGAGCGCTTCCAGCGCGGTTCCGGAGATGATCTAATAATATCGGGTAGGACTGGAGAGAGAGCCGAGCGTTCTCATTATGGCTCTGTAATTTTTTAAAAGTACTGCAAGTATGTAAAGTGCCGCATGACCAAAACTGAAAAGGCCGTCTTGCTTTTCAGCTACATCTCAAGTGAGACACTTAACGCTAGTTTGCCTCAAGAAATGTGTGCTGAATTGAACGAGATGAGAGGGATGTGAGGAACCCAGCGGTCCCACACTTCCTGAAGTAAGGTCTGTCCTGGGTCAGGCTCTGCGATGCGTCATTTTTCCTCCTGTACATCAATAGCACGAACGCTTCACATGCACCTGTATTGTTTATTTACCCTCATTTGCTTCATATTCCTCCTTTCCTCAGACAGGAAGGAAAATAAAATTCATGTGTGTGATGATGCACTTAACTGTGTGTCAGGCTCTGTGCTGGGTGTCCTGTATGGTTCTACCCAGGGTAGCTTAGTGATAGCCATCTGTCCTCTGAAGTCAGGCAGCTGGGGTCCATGACCAGTGTCGTAACATCTGGTAAGTTCTTGACCTGTCTGAAAGAAATGCAGACACTAAGAGAATTCAGTTCATAGGTTATCAGGCTGATTCAGCCCGACGAGGTGTCCAGAGTGCTCAGAATAGGGATGTTGTACTGTTTAGTCAATGAGGTGCCATAAGATCTCAGTTAGGATGACAAAAATCCTGCAGAGTGCACAGCCTTGGCCCTACTTATAAATATGAGAAGCGAGGCTAAAGGAAATGAATCAACTCCATACATTCAAAACTAGTAATGATCTCTCTATGAAAAGAGTAAGCAGATTTCTGCATAAATGAACAATTGTGTTCACTAAAGGGAATGCTAGCTGCTGTAACAAATGAGCCTCAGGTTTCTAAAGTCTCAAATAAAACAGAATGTTATTTTCCCCCTGTAACCTTTCATGGTGAGTGTTCCTGGTTGGCAAAAGGCTCTGCTCTCTAGCATGACTCCGATAGCCAGGTTCCTTCTGTCCGAGAGCTCTCTCATTCCCTGGGGGCTTCTAGTCCTTTGTGTCTACCAGCACAAGAGGAAAGAGCATTGAATGGGCATAAAGACATCATTCATTCATTCATTCATTCATTCATTCATTGAGATGGGGACTTGTGCAGTCCAGGATGGGCTCAATCTCACTGTGGAGTTAGGATGAACTCCTGATCCTCCTGTTCCCATATCCAGGCACTGGGGTTACCAGTGTGCACAATCATGCCCACTACAGAATGACTTCTTGACTCACAACAGCCAGTGTCGCTTCCATTGACACTGCACATGAGGGTCCTGGGAGGGAAGATCCTTAACCATACAACTATTTCCCAGTGTCAGTTCTGTTCCAGGGAAGGGAGACTACAACATCCCTGTGGCCAGTGGGTCAAGTGTCCATCGCTTCTTCATGTGTGACAGACAATACTCACTTTGACATCTCTCTTGTATTTCCTCCCTTTTATTTCATAGAAGTTTTCCAAACTAAAACTACACCATTCTTCTATCCAGTATCACCCTTATTCCCTGCCAAGGGAAGTTCAGATCAATGTATCTCCAGACCCTAAACGATCGTCTTACAGGCCAACATAATTGCCCTTCCTAATGAAGAAGAGACCAGGAAGAATCTAGCCAATTCAATGCATAGCCTGGAGCTTGTGGTTTTCGTTATGCGTGTGCTTTGCTGGGCTTCAGATATTGATAAGGACCATCAAATGAGTTCCTCTTTAAAAAAAAAAAAAAAAACAAGCCCTGTACTGCTTGTTAACTAGAGGGATTTTTTGCATTGAATGGCTAACTTCAACCCACAGAAAAACAAACTGAATGCCTGGAAGTGGAGTCCAGCTAAATGAATAATTAAATAAGACCCCACACACAATCAATGACCCCTGCTTCAGTTATTCAGCTATTGTAGTGGAAGAAACCACTTCTAAACAGAGACTTTAAACAAAAGCTGTTGCATTATCCCCATGTTCAGTGGACTGGCTAGGTTCATTCGGGCAACTCTGCTGCTCTGAGTGCTGTCAGGAGGACCTGGGGTGAGCTGGTGTGCTATCAGGCCAGAATGTCCAAGCTAACTCTTTGTTGTGAATAGTGCCTTGATGGAGTCAGCTCGAAGATCCCATCCGGCAATCTCTCTCTCTCTCTCTCTCTCTCTCTCTCTCTCTCTCTCTCTCTCTCCTCTCTCCTCTCTCCTCTCTCCTCTCTCCTCTCTCCT
>CABHPP010143964.1:23612-78612 GCA_902168425.1 Peromyscus attwateri
TCTCTCTCTCTCTCTCTCTCTCTCCTCTCTCCTCTCTCCTCTCTCTCACTCTCATCCTCCAATACTCTCTCTTTCCATATAGCCTCTCCACAAGAGGTCTCTCGGTGTGATCTCTCCAGCAAGGTGGCCACATTTCCAATAGAGCAGGCTCAGGATTCTCCAAACACCCAAAAGGAAGCTACCCGGTCTTCTCAGGGCTAAACCAAAGGACCAGCACAGGATTTGTACCTGTTCTTGGAGTAGTCCCAGATCCTGCCTTGATTCATTGTGGATAAAAACATGAAAGGAGATATACTAGATTCTGTCTAGCATATCAGTTACCTCACCCTGCATCAACAATAAAAATAAGGATGGTGTCATGCTTAAAGTCTGGAGAAGTCAGGATGAGCTGATAAACAGTGATGTCCTCAGCCTCTCTCTGTCTTTTTTAGGAGTAAGTTTCATGAGGGAGCACTGTGACTCTGCAGCATTTCTGACCTCGGGGGGAGAGTGCAGAAGGCTGTACACTGATGGCGCCAGAACGTGGGGCAGGAATTTCCACTTAAAACCTGAGAAAGCGTAAAAAGAAGATTCTAAAAAGGAGCTAAAACAGCTTCCTAGTTGTCTTTCTCAAGTTAGCTGCAGCCCGCGGACTTGAGCTACTTGTGGGTTCCTGGTGTGCATGCTCGACTTGCAGTATGGCCCGAGTGAGGCATCTGCAAGTGGCACATTAAGCTGCATGGTGGATTTAGCCTTTGCTAGTACAAAACAAAAAGAAGAGGTTTCTGGGCTAAACGCTGCTTTGATAGAAGCATAGACCCACAAAGGCTCCCAGAGCTAGCGGTAAACGTATCACCGCCATGTTGGGAAGCTGAGGTGGTCGGAGCCAGCAGCCACAGCACCCTTTCAGTCTTAGAATGCTGCAGTTTAAAACAATTGATTCACAATAAGACAGATTCAGATGGAACAAGACTTTAAATGCTTTAAAATGTGTGTAAAAATGTACATAGGCTTCAAAGAGAGATAAAAAGGAATATATACAGTTATATAAAGAAATAGATAGTTTTGAAAAATGAAGTCTTTAAAGAGACAGTAAAGGTAGTATAAAATATAAGCCACGTAAAGATGGATATCACACAGAGAATCTGCATTGTGTTGTCTTTGGGATTCTTAACTGCAGAGAGATATTTGATTGTAAAGGAAGCTGAGTTAAACCAATATGTATATTTTAAAAATACCATGACTTCAAAATTTGGATGTAAAGATATGTTGCTTTGGAAAGGAAGCTCTGATTTTGTTTCCACAGCAAGCCAGAGGCTATGGATTTGTTCCAGATTAAGATACATCAGGTTTGACCAACCAAGACCACCTGAAAGGTCTCCGATGACACCATGGCTCAGATGATCCAACATCCAGAACCGTTTCAAGGCAACTGGCTCAGACGATACACCCTCAGGGACTACTCCATGATCCTAAAATTTTCTTTGTGTCCCCATAAGATACAGCGCCCCCTTCCAGTAGGAAGCAGTAAGAAAAGCTACGCCCAAATTCCCAAATTATATGTAATTTACTTTGTTAAGGTTAAAACCTTCCTTTTTGAAAAAAAAAAAAAAGGGGGAAGTGCTGTGGGCTGTTCTGTATGGCAAATGTGTTGCTAATAAAGCACTGATTGGCCAGTGGCTAGGCAAGAAGTAGGCGGGACTAACAGAGAGAATTAAAAGAGCAGGAAGGCAGGAGGAGACAGCCTGCCAGCCGCCGCCAGGACAAGCAGCATGTGAAGATGCCGGTAAGCCACGAGCCATGTGGCAAGGCATAGATTTATAGAAATGGATTAATTTAAGATGTAAGAACAGTTAGCAAGAAGCCTGCCACGGCCATACAGTTTGTAAGCAATATAAGTCTCTGTGTTTACTTGGTTGGGTCTGAGCGGCTGTGGGACTGGCAGGTGAAAGAGATTTATCCTGACTGTGGGCCAGGCAGGATAACTCTAGCAACACACTGAGACTGTGTGTGTCAACACAACTTAATTCGATCTCTTCAGAGATGTGTCTCTCACTGTTCCACTTGTAGCCGACTGAAGAGATGGCAGTGAGAGAGGAAACAAATAAATAAGATAACAGGATGCAGAGCAGCGTCCAGATATTCACACCACAAGAACACCAACTCTGACTAGTGCCTAAAAGCAACACTAGAGGCTGGGAGCCCTGATGGTCATCGACGCAAAACCTGACGTGTTTGAGATCTGCAGTAATGCCGATAGGCTTTCAGCAAACACTTAAAGGTATAATCCGCAGAATGACTCCTGGCTTTAGGGAGAGAGGAAAAATAATCACTAGCTCTAAGGGCTTAAATGATTGGATGACTAGGATCCAATGAGATCCCCAGAAAGGAAAGAGAAGAGGGAGAATACGTTAGGGGGAGTTGATGGAAAGTTCACTTTAGGGCACAGGGTTTGAGCACTCTGTAGGAAATTGATGAAGTGTAGGCAAGTGCGTAAATGTCTGTGGAGATGTTTGCTTTTCCTTTCCTTCTCATTTATTTTAGTTACCAAATGCATCTGCCTGCTTGTATAGGTGTGAAATGTCTCACTAGAAAGAACACAGAGAGGGAAAAAAGCAAGCAAGGAGAAAAGAAACAAAGGAAAAAAGGAAGGAGGGAGGGAAGGAGAAAGGGAGGGAGAAGGAGGGAGGGAGGGAGGGAGGGAGGGAGGGAGGGAGGGCGGGCAAACAAGGACACTGGAATTTGGAGATGTAAAAGATACATCCAATGTCTAAGAGGTCTGACTAGTCCATTTCCAGTCTGATACCAAGATGCTGTAGACGCTTCAATGACAAGCTTCTATCTACCTTGCTAACAGTTTAATGTAATTGCTTGAATGGCACTTGCTTAAATGGCATCTTAATTCATTGCTCTAATTGACTGTGTTTCTTTTTTAAACTAAAAGTAGTGTGTGTGTGGTTTAGTTTAAAATATGGGTCACCTGTGTTTCTTTCTAGAATATGACTCTGCCCGGTACAAAGGAGAAAAGGATATATAGTGTAGACTTTTTATCCAGCCATTCCTCCAGTTCAGATGGATTTGGCACCTGGAACAGGAATGCTTCAACACTCTTGTGGATTCAACAATGTTATAGGAAGGTTTATTACATTTGTTCTGGCTTTTAAATATTGTTAATTCTTCCATGGGTTTTCCAGTAAGAGTGGCCCTAGTGAGCTACTAACAAAATTTCTGTTTCCTGAACCTATGCCATTATGCTCTGCTGGCCTGCAGGTCTCAGTTCAGCCAGGAAACACAGCAGTAATTCTATTGAACCAACATTTAAAAATGCCTTGCAGCCCCTTTGGCCTCCCATGCCTCTAAATCAACAGACAGAAAAAGAATTCTGTTCTGGCTAGGTGGATGGTCCTCACCACTAGGGAGGAGTAGGTCTACTGTTCCCCAGTGGAGGGAAGGAAGAGTTATGTCTGAAACACACGACCCCTTAGTAGTAGATCATGTCCTGGAATTAAGGTCAATGGAAAAGTACAATAGTACCGTCTCGGCAGACTAGCAATGAGCCAGACCCTTCATCCAGGAATGAAGATACGTCAACCTAGCAAGCAAAGGACTGTAACTAGAGGAGATGCTTGGTGGGGGCAAAGAGAATACGGAATGAGTTGTGAAGAAGGAACATGTATGCCAGGTATGGTGGCATACAGCTGTGATCCCAGCTCTCAGGGGATCGAGACAAAATTCTAAGGGTGGCCTGAGCTATGTATCAAAACCCTGTTTCAAAAAAAAGAACTTAGCTATAAATATAACCTACAACCACGTACCCAGTCCTCGAACTGAGGGTTCTGGCTGTTATATTTCTTTTTTATTTTTTGGTATAAATAATTTTTTGTGTATCAGACATCTTTGTTTTCTTCCTACTTTTAGACCCCTTATTATATATTATATGATTTATATGTAGGTAACAGTATGTAATTATTGTTAACTTTATACCAGAATATTTTAGTCGTGGTTTATTTAAGAAGAGTGAGCATGACCCAGGGGCTTTGCATCTTTTGTAAGAGCAAGTACCTCTCAGACATATGCACGGTTGAGTTGTATTATGTTATGTGAAAATATGACCCTGTAGCTGTCACTATTTGCAGATTAAGTATGCTTTATCACAATGCATGTGTGTGCAAACACGACAAGAGTTAGATTTAAGATGATGCATTTTAGGTGCCAACTTGATGTTTCTAAATATGTTGTCAAACATCCTGGATGTTTCTGTGAGAGTGTTTTGCAGGATATTAACAGTTATTAGTGAACTTTGAATGGAGTAAGTTGTTTTCTGTGATGTGGGTAGTCCTCTTCCAGCTGCTTGGAGGGCTGGATGTTTGTTCCACAGACTTCCCTCTGGAAAGAAGGATTTCTGCAAAGACAGCGTATGGGCTTGGATGGCATCAGCTCTTCTGTGGGCCTTTAGCCTGAGAGCCCACCCTGCAGATTTTGGACTTGCCTCCCTAATCGCATGAGCAAATCTCCTAAAATCAAATCTCTTCCTATGTACGTCACATCCTATTGGTTCTTTTTCTCTAGAAAGTGCTGACAAGTTCAGCAGGTGATGTGATTATCTGTTTGTGTTGTGATAGCTGCTTTGACCGACTGCAGTTACTGGAAACATGGTAGGTACAAACGGACTGTAGTCCTGGAGACAAGAGATTGACCTTCCTGGGCCCTGTGGCTGGACCACGGATGTATATACAATGCCCAGAACAAAACACAAGAATTCAATACAACGCCAGCGAGACGGCTCAGCAGGCAAAGGCTGCCAAGCCTGATGACCTGTGAGCCAAAGGAGAGAACAGACTCCGGGGAGACTGCCACACACGCATGTGTGAGCACGCAAAACAAATAATTTAAAAGTTAGCGCAATGCTTTGAAAGACAAAGAAACATCTAGCTTCAGGAAATGGTGAAGAAGGTTGCCAATAGAGGGGAGCTGTTTCCTATCCTAATTCTGGGTGTGGCTACACAAATCTGTCTCTGTGCACTAACATTGATATGGATCTCGAACCTGAAAATGTGAATTGTGTTGTCCGTTTATTATTTTTGTTAGAAGGGGAAATGACAAAGTCATGAAACCAGAGCACGTTTTCTGTTGACCAACATAGCAGTAATGAGGATGGGGGTACGAGCTAAAGTTGGGGAGACAGAAGAGGGAAAAACACAGGGGGCGGGGTAAGGAAGAAAGGAGAAAGGCGGGAAAGAGGGGAAGGATGGAAGGATACGGCAGGGGTGACAGGGAGAAAGAAAACGGAAAGGAAGGAAGGAAGCCTGCAGCACACATCAGCATGCGTGGCAAATTTTCATGACTCGTGGGTGCAGAAATCATTAAGGCAAGAAATTAATGTAGAAATTAGTCCCAGGGATATAAATCTCTGAAGTGTCTATAAAAGGCAAAATTGAAACTTCTAGAATGAGAAATTTCTAGAACCAGGACCCACCAAAATACTACATGAAGAGAAGAGAAATCAATGCACCGTAACAAGAGCCCACAGACACAGATAGCAAGTTAAATACCCTAAAAAATGAAGTGATTAAACCACTTAAAATATTCCAGTGAATGGCTAGAGAGGTGGTTTAATTATTAAGAGTGCTTACTGCTCTTACAGAAGACCACAGTTTGGTTCTAAGCAACTACATTGAGTGGTTCATTGCCTTAAACTCCTGCTCCAGGGGATCTGATGCCCTCTTCTGGAATCCACAGGCACCTGCACTCACATGCACATAACACACACACACACACACACACACACACACACACACACTTAAAAGTAAAACATATCTTTTAAAAAACATCTAAATGCCTAAGAGAAGGATAGAACAGATCAGATGCAGTAATGGAAAACAACATTTAAGAATTTACTCTTAGAGCTGGAGAGATGTTCAGCAGTTAGAGGCAATGGTTGCCCTTGCAGAGGACCTAGGTTCAGTTCCCAGCACCCATATGGTAGCTAATACCCATACACATAAAATAGAAGTTTAAAGTGTTTATTTTAAAAAGGATTTAAGCTAAATTCTTATAAAAGTAAAACTGTAACTGATTAAAAACTTCTATAGGTATATTAAATATTTGGTTATACATAATTATAAAGGAAATGTATTAATTAAAATATAGACTTAAGAAAACTCTTCAGAATGCAATACAGAGAGGTAAAATCAGAGTAATTGCAACAAGAGATTAATAGACACAAGGTATAGGGTCAAAAGTCTCTGTAAGTGTAATACATGTTCCAGAATGAGAGCCTAGATCAGAGATTGACTCACATATTGCAAAATAAAACAAATAGTAAATGTTTCAGGTTTTCAATGAACTAATTAATCTCTTTCACAGCCGCTCACATTTGTACAGAAGCAGCTACATACATTGTGTGCATAATAGGTGTGGCTTGTCTCAATAAAACTTTATTTGCACTGGCCAAATTTGGCCAATGATGTATGATTTATTGATTGTGATACAGAGATACTGGATGAAGCTAATATTTAAGAAAAGGGTAGAGGATTTTAAAATGCCTCATCTTCAGGTTGAAGAGGTACACTGAGCTCAAACAAGATAAATATAAACAAATCCACATTGAGTTATACTGTGGTGAACCTTAGACTGCATGAATCAAGAGAAAAATCTCTATAAACAAGCAGAGAAATGCAGGATTTATAAAGCAATAAGGCAGTAACATATTTCTTATCAACAATGCATAGAAAAAAACAATAGAATCGAATAATCACAAGGCTGAGGGAAAATAACAAGGAACTTACAGTTTTATACGCTGAAATCCTATCAATAATTCAGTAGAGAAGCAAAAATAAAAAAAAGACATTTTGAGAGAAATACTGAAAGAGTTTAGAAGCCCATGCCATCATTTGGAAGGCCTGAAAAACTTTGGAAAGAAAACAACAAGACTGAAGGAACTTGGTGCAAGGCTGAGAAAAAGGCTCATTTTCTAGAAGCAATTTAAATGTACTTTATAATAACATCAATTAATTTTAAGGACTTAAATAAGGCAAAACTAAAATATCAAACAACCCTAAGTTGTGTGTGTGCTGAGCTTTTAAAAAGCAATGAGATGCATAATTTTCAAGCCAATATAAAGATCAAGAGTTAATTTTTAAAAATTGAAATCTAATAGATGAAAATGAAACAAAGGGAAAGGAACTGCCCAGGGAAAACACAAAAGGTGGAATCAATTAAAATACATCAGAAATTCTATCAAATGTAGATGGATTGTCTCCCTTCTTTAAGAGGCATGAACTCTCAGGTTTTACTGATGCTTAAAAACTGAATCCAGCCGGGCGGTGGTGGCGCACGCCTTTAATCCCAGCACTCGGGAGGCAGAGGCAGGCGGATCTCTGTGAGTTCGAGGCCAGCCTGGTCTCCCAAGAGAGTTCCAGGAAAGGCACAAAGCTACACAGAGAAACCCTGTCTCGAAAAACCAAAAAAAAAAAAAAAAAACTGAATCCAATTACGTGTGCTGCCTTTCTATCATTATGACAAACCCACCCCCACAATCAACTTAAAGAAGGGAAGGGAAGGGTTAATTTGGATTATAGTTTCAGTCTATAATTGGTCAGCTCCATTACCTGTGGGGCCTGTGTCAAGGGAGTATATCTTTGGGAATGCATGGCAAATAATTGCTCAGCATCACCTGGCATGGCTATCATGCCACACCCACACCAAGGCTCAGAGAGCATCCCGAAATGGGGCAGAAAGAATACAAGAGCCAAGGATGGGGAAAGATGCTGCCAACAGATGTCTTCTAGACATGGCATGGCCATTGCACTCATGAGCTCACTACAGCCAAAGACCTGAATTCCATCATGGAAGAGGGAGGAACCTATGAAGCCCTACTCCTCCGGGAGAGACTATCTTCAACTAAGGCTTGGGAGGAAGGGAATCCCTTTCTTCAATAGTGTAGCTGCAGACAGGGTATCCTTGCTCACTGAATAACTTCTCACCCCCACTAAGGCAAGAACCTCTAAAACTCAGCAGGCTGTACCCAGAAAGAAGATACAAAAGAAAAAGGGTGTGTCACCAAGAAGAGGAGAGCTGGTGGGAGAAAGAAGAAGATAAGTGAGAGGGTGAGAGGAACAGGTGTTGAAAACGAACAAAATTCTTTAAATAAATGTGTGAAACTATCAAACAATAAAAATGGGAAAATGGGCAAAAAGAAAAGAAACTGTTTACTTCCTAGCAATGAGTAATGAGACAGAGAGCAAGAGATGGGGGGGGGAGGGAGAGAGAGAGAGAGAGAGAGAGAGAGAGAGAGAGAGAGAGAGAGAGCAGCTCTTAATGATTCTGCTACTCCCCAGTGGCCTCAGCAGCTGGCAACTGAGGCTTTACTGAGGCTTTAGGACAGGAGCCTTTAGAGACCATTTAATATATAAATCAAATACCAATTACAAGCTATTTGAAAGAGTCATACATAAAACTTAACAACATAAAAAGTACAAAATTAGAGGGCAGCGAATGGTGGGACCCATAGAGAAAATTAGAAGGCCAGTGATGTTGGAAGAAAAGAACTGAGCTCTGTAAGTTGTCTTCTGGCCTATACACACAATCAAGCACACACACACACACACACACACACACACACACACACACACACACACACACATGAATAAATGTAAAAATACATATAAAACAGAAAATTAGATATATAAATGATATGCCAAAAACTTCCAATGGAAAAGATTCATAGTAAGTACATGTCTGTGTTTTAACTCCCTTTGTCAATTAAATGTATGTGTGTTCTTCTCCTAAAAATGGTTTGTAATCATGCTATTATATAAACTTTAAAGGGCATGATATAGGTATGAAATAGGCTATTATACTCTGATAAAAGGAAAAAATGAAAGTCTCAAAAAACAAATTTGGACTTGTATATGTCTAACATAATCTCATGAAAAACAGAGCAAATTTAGGCAAAATTGCCAGCAAGCGCTAATAAGTCAGGAAGATTTTCGTGGTTTGTAAACGGTTAGCTCTTTCTTCAGCTTGCAAAGTGTGCTGGTTAAGGACGTGCAAGAGAGAATAAAGTGGACTGATGCACTGAAGAGCGCAGGTGTGACTGCCTCACCCAGAATTCCTCCCAGTCTGACCTTGCCTCTTCACACTGTGCACACACTGGGCCACAGGAGGTCTTCATTTCTATTTCACTAATACCTCTATGCCAAAAAAAAAAAAAAGGCTAGCTGGCTAGCTAATAAAATAAACAATCTAGCTAAGACATGAAGAGCCACGATGTTCCTGTGAGGATTCAGGAGTGAAAAGGAGTTTTCTCAGTTTTCTGGGGAAGAGGCACAGCTTCTTTCCTAGGAGATGGGAAAGAATGTGTGTGGACACCGGGAAGCTGTCAGGCGGGATGCTGACTTGGATGGGACTCTGAGTTACTCAGAGACAATAAACTCTAACAGCTCTGATTCATTGTTGGTCTTGTTCACCGTATGGCCTCAACCACTAAGACAGGCACACAGTAGTTGTTAGACCTATTGATGAGCTGTTGGGTACTGCTAGGTGGTAGAGGGCAAGAGACAGTGAAACAGCATAAGGAAGCAAGCATGGAAGCAATCAGGAAGTGACAGGGCTTTGCAAGTGAACTGAACCCCGAAAGTCTTCGATCAGACTGTGGTGGCAGGCTTGGAGGTAGGTAGGGGGTGTAAATGGTATGAAGCATTACCTTTGGAGCAGAAATTCTAGCAAATGTTCTCACTGTGCATCTCAGACACAGCCTCTTTTTTTATATATAATTTTTTATTTAAAAAAAAAGATTTTCTTTCGTTTTATATACCAACCCATTCCCCCTCCCTCCTCAGGCATAGAATCTTACAACACAAGGGGAAGAAACTGCACTGTGCCCAGCGACCACCATGACTGCCTTCACCACCAAAGAACGCGAATGTATATGTAACAGTGAATTATGGAGCAGCTGCATATGGAGGTTTGAGAACCCAGGAGAAGTGCAGAAATCCAGTTGGACTTTGGGGTTTCAAGATTTGACAATGTCTCTATCTCATGTACAGACGTGGATTGGTATCCACCAACCCCCCCTTTCTCAACATTCTTTATTGAGTCATCCACACTTGTCTTGACACCTCCTACTTCCAGATCACAGCATTTCTGCAGACTTCAGCATTTGCACAGAAGTTGATATCTGCCTTTTAAGGAAACCCAAACACCCTTCAGAACATTGGGAAACACCCTTGTCTTAGCCATGCTGCACACACACACACACACACAATCATTTTCTGGACTGGTAATGACAGTTTCCGCAGGTTTCTGCATGCATTGATTTTTACTAATCAGCTTCTAAAGGCAGCATTTTATATTGTCAAAAAGAAGGTCATTGTGGACTATAAATTTTGCCTTTTCTCAGAACCAGAGAACTCCAGCTATTATTTCCCTGGCCCACTCAACATATTACAAAATTTTGATGCTTCCCCAAGAGAATACCCTAGCCCTTATTCAGAATTAGGTGTTACGGACATTGGCAGATCTAAGAGAAGTTGCTACTTCTGATTCACACACACGATTGTCATTGATTTCTCATTAGAAGCCATAAGGAAGACACATTAGGCCACCCTATTAGGAACAGGCAGCTTTATGTTTCATAAACTCATATTAGTATTTGATTAGCAGCTGAACACTTTTCCAGGATATTGCCGGTTTCAGCACAGGATCAATCTGGACAACTAGTATTGTATTAGTCAAAATCTAATAATATCAGAGAGACCTACCCAAATCCAAATGGCTCAAGGAAACAACACAATTTTCTCCCTATGTCTAAAGTGTTCTCAAATTAGATCATCACTGTGGCTTCATCCTTAGGCAGGTTCTCTCCAGATGTGGTCCCCAGGAGCTTCGGGTTCATACCATGTTTGAACTCCCTGCCCCAGAAAGAAGAGCAAGAACCACTGTCCCCTCACCATCCGCATCAATCCCTGAAAGCAATCTCTTTCTTCTGATATCTACTCTCCCCAGACTACTCACTAGGTCCAAGGGTTTCAGTGATCCTGATTGGTTCCACCCCTGACTCCATGATGGGAATGCAAGGCTACATGGCTGACAGGCATCTCCAAAGGCAAAAGATACCTGGCGATTATAACAAGCAATACTTCTCTTTCAAATACATGCCACTGCCAGAGACCTGTAGCTGAATTAACTCCCGCATTACTGGGTTAAGCAGGGATTTCCTTTTCTCATATATCTGTCTAACTTGGTAGCGTGTGAGGTTGGAGAGCATCTGCATAACACGCGATTCAACTTGTTCACTGGGTTCCTGTCTCCATGCCTGTCTCCAGCCCACAGTGAAGGAGACACTGCTGATTGGCACTGCTCTCTCCCCTCCATCCCCAGCTCTTGGAGCTGTTCTTGGCGGCCAGGAACCCTCCTACAATGAGCCCTCATAACACTCCTCATCCTCTTTAACCCGTGCCGAGTTCTTGCCCTGTTCTTGGTCGCTGACTCACTAGCGCACGCGCACTAACGCTTCCTCCCCACCCCAGCCAATATGTGACCCGTCAGTGCCAGAAAGCAGACAGCCTGTTGAGACAGAATTATGGGTAAAAGGGGTTTCTTGTGGAGTGACAGCGTGAAATGGAAAGGAGGAAATAAAGTTGGGCAGGGGGACCCTCAGACTGACACGGAGTGGGGAAAGCCATGTGCCGCTCTGATGGAAGCTATTCCACTGAGGGTTCCCAACCAGAGGTGGGAGAGAAGGTGGAAACAGGAAGGCCCTCCCACCACCATTTCCCTCAGTCATTGGCTGGAAAACATGCAGGGGAAAAAAAAAATGTGCTTTCAGCTCCCATTGTTGACTCTGACCTTGGCTGAGGGTGTTCAGGCAGAATGTGACCTTGCCTCAAAACCTGAGGTGATCCTGAAGGAACAGCTGCTGGCCTTGGAGATCTTCAAGGCTGGGTAGGGGCCTTCCTTAGAAAGGGATCTGTATATTCCTTTGCAACATCTGACCCACCTCCTAAAACCTCGGAGAACAGAACAGTTGTAGAGAATCAATGTCTGACCTCAGAGGAGGTATCTTATTCACAGTAGGTACATGTAGGGGACTGTCAGCTCTCAAGCTATGGAACATTAAGTAGATGGCATATCATCGGCCCTCAGGGTGAATCTTAAACCTTGGGTCCTTCCAACTCTGCCAAGTGTATCCTTCCATCCTTCCTGGTACCTTCCAGGTTTAATCTTGATATTTTTCCTGATGCTGTCTATCTAAAACGTGGAATATCAGGGCAGGCTGGCAGTCAAGTAATGAGCAAAATTGCTGTGTGTTACAATTAACTATAATTATAAGTATGATATATTAAAATCATTGACATTTTATAGATTAAAAAACTGAGTTTCAGTAAAGATAACAAAATTACCTAAGACATCAATCAGCAAACAGTTCTCTGTGTATCCAAGCTCACTTGGCTTCCCAAGTCTCCACTCTTCATTTGGTTAGTTTTTATTTTGAAGCAATATCTCAGTATATATGCCTGACTGGACATGTGACATCATACTAACTACTCTGTATTCTCTCCGTTGATGCATGAAGACAATAGGTAAGACGTTCTCCAGAAAGTTCTTCATCTAATATATATTTAAAGTTTGTGCTTGATTGGTTGAATTTCTGTTGTCTATATTTTTTTTTCTGAATTGAAACATTTCCTCCTGGTGTGGGGTGAGTAGCTCGTGAGACCCAGGAAGCTGAGCTGGGGAGATGGACCCAGTGGTGACGTACTTGCTGTACAAGCAGGCAGACCTGAGTTCTAATCTTCCAGTTCTCACATGGAAAGCCAGGTATGGCAGTGTCAACTTTTAAGCACAAAGTGCCGCAAAGTAGGAGACAGGTGGATCCCTGAAGTTCACTGACTAGCCATCCTAGCCAAGTCAGTGAGCCCCAGATCCCAGTTAGAGAACCTGTTGTAAATAAACAAGATAGATGACTATTGGTAAATGACCCCCAAGGTTGATCCCTGGTCTCTGTACACCACACACACACACACACACACACACACACACACACACACACACACACGGGGGGGGGGGGGGGGGGTGGGGTGAGGGGCGGGTAGGAGGAAGGAAGCTAATAGAACTCAGGAGGCACAGGAAGCTCAGAAAATCTACAAGACTCCTAAGACTCTCCCTGAGGTTATGTGAAAAAACAACTGTGAGAGAGGAGGAGACTCTTAAATGGAGATGAAAACTGCATGGGGTACACGAGTGACGCAGTTTGGGGAATCATCATCCTCCCTGGGTTGGGTCCTTTGGATGCAACTGAGTCACTCGTGTTCCTGTAAGTAACCGCAATAACCCCCCTGGTTTATCGAGTCAGGCTTGGGTAGAATCACGCTGTAATGTATCTCAGTGTCCTATCTAGGATGAATAGACTTGGCTGTGTCTCCTCAGGAAAACCATGTAACACCTGCCTATTCTTTATGCTTCATTATCAGGAATGACCCATAGGGTATGAAGAAATGCAAATTTAAGTCCCTCACAAACTTGGTGCAGGAGTTTGCATAAAAGCAATGCAAAGCAAGCTGTTTTGTAAGAATATTTAATATGCACTGGCTAATTTGCTGGATCATTCTCTTTACATTTTGAAGGTTCTACCTCCATCTCGTCTCTCTGCCAAGTGGTATTATGGTTTCAATTGATGTTAGTCATGACATTGAACATTTGTGAATGCCCCGTTGACCTAAAGTATCTGATCCTTAATTTGTTATTCACACTATATCCTCTCTGTCTTTGCAAGAAGTTAATATACATACAAAGATAGCAAGGTTCAAACCTACTCCCTAAAATGAATGAGCCAGAATTACTACAGGGACCATATCAAAGCTTCACTCACACACAGTGGACCTTAGTTACTTTTACTTGTGTATACAGTTAATAGAGGCTGACAGGCTTCTCTATGCAAAAGCACTGTTCGAGGCACCCTGCTTCCCCTATCCAGAGGAAAAGCAGATGGTGAATAAAGCTCTTGGCCAGTCAGGACAGAGATGCCTGAGATGGATATTCAAAGATGTCAGGGGGATTGAGAATATGTTTGTTTAGCTGCATTAGTTACCGCTCTATTAGCATCCTGCTTATTGTCTTGGCTGAACTGGTATATTCCTGACACCAGTGCCCACAGCCTGAGATGCTTAGCTCCTTACTATAAAGCAAACATGCCTCAGGAACTGGGGATGTGCTCTGAAAGCCAATGTCAGGTCTGCGTGATGCATAGAGTATTGGTAGGACAAAAATGGCATGGCATGTCGTTGTGTGTGTGTGTGTTTTTTTCAACAGCCCTAGACCTATATTGATCAAACTGAAGAGTCAATGAATATGTTTTCAGGTCACCTAATATTAAAAGTCACCTCAACAAAGTGGAATACAAAGACCTGAGGCTTTCTAGCAAGGGGAGCCTGAGGAGATTAGTAGAGGAAATTATTGAGTAGTTAGGGCAGGTTTGGGGGGTGGAGGGTTTGCATGTCAGATCTCACTGTGCCTTCAGTTCAAGGCTCTGAGCAGCCAGTGTGAGCCACAGCTGATCTCTGCCACCATGGTTCCTCTCAGTGCCCCTGTGGCTCAGGTGGTTTCCCTCCATCAAGCTCTCTGTCCGTATCTATGGCACATGCCTACACAAAACTCGATTCACTCTTAGGAGAACCTTACTGATAAATTTTACTGTAAAAAATTATACAGAGAACATCACAAAACAAACACAGCTTAAGGAATAACTACAGCAAATGCCTTATTAACCATCACGCAGACTGCATCATGCCAGTGACCCCCAAACTCCATCATGGACCCAGTCACAGCTCTCCTGACCTCTGTAGAAGACTCTTTTTTTGTGTGTTTGTGATTGATTTCACCCAAGTAATAAAAATTATAACTTAGGCCTGCTAATGTTTAAAAGGATATGCTTTAAGTCTCCTTTGGGCCATAGGTGCCCTTGACCCATTTCTTCTCCCTACAGCTGGTCTGACGAAGAACTCAGGAGATGTGATGATGACATTTGCTACCACATGGATTTGGCTGGACTGAGAATGTCAGTGGAATGGTCCAGCCTGGACTTCTGCCACTGAAACTGCCTTGAGATAGCTGATTGGTATGTGTACCAAAACATCTTTTCTCTCTCTCATCTTTCTTGCCCACAACATAGGCAGTTTCCTTCGAGATGCAGTGTGGCCTCTTTGAACACATCGCTCTTTTCTGCTTCCGTATTTCTCTGCCAGCTTATCCCACTGCCTCAGATGTTCCACCTACCTCACCTAGAACACAGCAAATGGATCTGCAAGACCCAATTCAAATGCCAACTGTCACTTGTCAGTTGATGCTATCTACCCACCTTCTCTAAAAGCCTGTGTCTCCCAAGTGCCCCACCATGTTTTCACTCATCTTCAGGCCTACACTGCCTACATTAAGAAATAATGGCTTAGACTTATGGGGTCTCCTTGCCACACTCCACCCTCAACCCATCCCTTTACTGGTAACCTTATCTTCAGTACCTGGTACATGGGTGTTCTAGTTTCCATTCTGTTGCTGGGACAAAAAAAAAAAAGCAACAGTGGGAAGAAAGGGTTTATCTGGCTTACACTTTTGGGTCACAGACCATCACTGAGGGAAGTCATAGCAGGAACTCAAGCAAGAAATTGAAGCAGAAACCATGAGTGAATTCTGCTTGGTGGCTCACTCACTGGCTTACTCTTAGCTAACTTTCTTACACAAGCCAAACCTGTAGCTGAGGTTTTCCTGTGTCCTGCCTGGCCCGTGGTCAGGACAAATCTCTCTCACCCGCCAGTCCCACAAGTAAACACACAGAGGCTTATATTAATTAAAACTGCTCAGCCATTAGCTCAGACTTACTACTGACTAGCTCTTACACTTAAACTCAGCTCATTTCTGTTAATCTATATGCTGCCACGTGTTCCATTACATGCTGCTCCCTGGATGGTGGGCTGACATCTCCTAACTCAGCCTTCCTCTTCCCAGAATTCTCCTCGTCTGCTTGTCCCACCTATACTTCCTGCCTGGCTACTGGCCAATCAGCATTTTATTTATCAACAATCAGAGCAATACATATTCACAGCATACAAAACATCCCACAGCACAAACCACCTGCCTAGGGGTAGTGACAACGACAGTGGACTGGGCCTTCCTATATCAATTAATAAGACAATCCACCACAGACATGCCCACAGGCCAATTGATCTAGGCAATTCCTCAACTGAGGCTTTCTTCTTAGGTGACTCTAGGCTATGTCAAGTTGATAATTAAAGCTAACTATGATACTGGACAATGATTACCACCCTACCTTATGGGGAACACTTAGATTCCTTCTACTCAATAATCCCTGGGGGGTTCATAGGGCACATCCTTCCTTAGTGGTCTACTTTCATGGCACATTTAGGGTTAATTCCTTTCATGGTATCTTCAGAGTTAACTCTTCTCTTTTGAAGTCTCTTTATTTCTAAATGGAAAGAATGCTTTCCTTGGTACAGTCTGTCTTCTTTTCTTAAGAAGAATTTGTAGTCAGACGTGGGGTCAGCCTAGAACTTGGCATTCAAAGAGAACAGAGAATGCTACCCTGGCCCCATCTCCTTCACCGATGGCACTTAGGTACATTTCTAGTGTGACGTTACCTTATTTCAGTTACACTGTTAACTAATTTGACAAAAGGCATTGTATCAACAAGCCACAAATTATACCCATCCAAAATTATATGCCCAAGCAATGAGGCATACATCCCTTTTTCTCCATTCCATCCAGCTCCATTCACTCTTCAAACCTAGCCTCAAAATCAGCTTGTAAGAGCTTTGCTGATTACCTTGACCCAATTCTCTCAATTCCTCCACTCAAGGAGCCTTTCATTAATTGTGTACCTAGAGATTTTACTCCATTCATACACTCTTGATGTGTTATTCTGGGCATCTGCTCATTTCTTTCATGTGCATTTTCTCGGGACAAAGGTCTGGTCTTGCAGTTCCTTTGAATTCCTTCCATGATGGCAGTTCACATTTCTGCACAGACAGACCCAATAAATGTCACAGGCTGATAAATACACGAGAGTGTAAATGTACCTGCACCCTTGTAATTTTTTAGTACCAGAGTTGAAGGAGCCAAGGAAGAAAAGGGCGTGAGGCTCTCTAGCCCAGGCACATTCTCTCCGAAGTGGCTGTGCTTCTCTCCCTGCACAGGACCCCTTTTGTTCCTGCTACCCTGCTGAAGTGTGCTGCTGTGCCAACCTCCTGAACTCTTTAAATAAATACTTACTGAGCCAGTTGTGACTTCTGACAGAAGGGTTTCAGAATCTAATGTAAAGCATTAGATGTGATTAAGTACAATGCTTTGGGCATTCCCGTAGCTATTTGTGTTCATTGTAAATAAATAACTACCAGATCAATTTTTTTTTCAATAACCTATAGAACTGTCACTAATTCTTCCAACCAGGTTCTGTGACACAGTACTGGTTTCTGTATGGCAGTGGGCCCTGGTAACACTGGGGTGGGGTTTTGTGCATAAACATTAGTTTATGTTTTACGTTCTAAAGAGTTTGGGTTTGGGGTTTTGGTTTTTTGGGGTTTATCGTTGTTGTTTTTATTTTCTTTTGTTTTTGTTTTTCAGATCCTGGATTTATAAGTCTTTGATAGTTTAGGAGACATTTTAGTACTTTTCTGAAGATGAAAGATACTTGTCCAAAATGTGTACAAAAGAAATTTGAAAATTCTTCTGAGAGAAAGCAAGCCATAGTTGACTTGGGTCATCTATTCATCCACCCAAAGATTTCTCCCCATCTCTGTCTCTCTCTCTGTGTCTGTTTGTGTGTGTGTGTGTGTGTGTGTGTGTGTGTGTGTGTGTGTGTGTGTGTGTTTGCAAGAGAAAATGTTCTCATTGTGCTTAGCAAGTTAGAAGGTTAGGAGCATGTGCCTCACTATCAAGTTGAAGAAAGACATCATGCATTTTATAGAAGGGATAAGAAGTTACTCAAGGTCTTTGTTTATATTTTTTCAGTGGACAAATTACAGAGCAGAGGCTAAGATGTGGTTTATTCTTATTTTTCCACACTCTTGAGCTGCATCATTAAGTCATTTATTTGTGCCCTTTTTTTTTTTAATGTAGACACTTTGAGCTATGAATTGCCTTCAGGGTTACTTTTAATATTTTGTTGTATTGTGTTTTCATTTTCATGTACTTCCAGGAATTTCTTTCTTTGTTGATTTCTTCTTTGACTTAAACATCATTCAGTAATGTAGTGTTTAATCTCCATGAGCTCTTGAATTATTGAGATTCTTTTGCTGTTGATTTTAAGTTTTATTGTGCTGTGATTCAGATAGGATACACAGTGTCACTTCAGCTGTCCTGTATTTGTTGAGATTTGTTTTGTGTCCTAGGATGTTGTTCATTTTGAGAAGATTCCATGGACTGCTGAATCAAATGTATATTCTTTGGTGTTTGGGTGGAGTATTCTGTAGATATCTGTTAGGTCCATTGATGTACGATGTGCTTTACATCCAACATTTTCCTATTAATTTTTTGTTCAGAAAACCTGTCTACTGGAAGAAGTGGGCTACTGAAATTACCTGCTATTGCTGAGTTGTGGTTAATCTTTGTCTTGAACTCTAGTAGTGCACATCTTATGAAATTCTGGTGGGTTTTCCTTTACATGTGACTTACAGTTTTTCTCTGGCAGCTTCCAGCACCCTCTCTCTTTGTTCTGTACATCTTGTGTTTTAAGTATATATGTCATGGGAAGTTTCTTTCCTAGTCCTGTCTATCTGATGCTCTGTGTACTTCCTTTATCTGTACGTCTTTTCTTAATTTTCTTGGTTTTCTCACATGATCTTCTTGGAGATCTGATCTATGACATTAACCTAGGATTTTTATCTTTCTGTGCCTAGGATTCATAGATTTGGTCTTGTCATGGTGTGTCATATTTTTTGTGAGTTTTAATTAGTCATATTCATTGCATAAGCGGTCCAATTCCTCTCCATTGTCTTTGGGTTCTGATATTCTATCTTCTACTTACTCCATTCTACCTGTCAGGCTTCCCCTTGGGTTGTCTAATTGACTTGTCGAGGTTCTCAATTCCACGTCCATTTCCTCTTGAGTGTTCCCCATCATTTCTATCTCTTTACTGCATTCAGTTTTCAATGCTGAATTGTCCTCATCACCTTATCCATCCATTGCGCTTTCTTGGTCCTCACTTGAGAATTTGTTCCTAAGTTCACTGAGGTTCATGTCCTCTTTAATCTCCTTGGATTCTTTCAGCATGTTTATTATTGTTCTTTTCAATTCTGTCTCTTACACTTTCTCTAGGTAATTCTCAATGGAGAAAATTTCTATAGGATTAGTGGAGTGGGGTAGGGGTGACATGGTGTCCTGGCCTTTCATAGGGTTTGTATTTTTGTGATATGACCTGGCTGGCCATGTGGACTTCTTTCATTGACTGTGTCTCTGATATGAGATTCTAGCTTTCCTCTGTTGCATGGAGCTTTGGTTCTGTTTTTACTGTTGCCCAAGCTTGGTTGATTTCACTTCAAATATAGCGTTGGCCAGTCAGTCTTTCAGCTACTCAGTGTTTTTGATTGAAGGGTCAGAAGTGATTCCAATTCAGTGGTGACCAATAAAGCATGTGAATGTGACTCCTGGCTGGTTCTGCCTGGGCTGGTACCAAAGCTGCACTACCCATGGTAGGCTTCAAAGTGTGCAGATGGTGAAGACATTTGGAGATCTGAGTCATTGACCAGGCTGGCCTGGTATGCAGGTTGCACAACCTGCATTAAGCCTGGGAGTATGAGGATGCCACAGGCAGGCAGGGATCTGGTATACTCACCTGGCTGGGATAGCGCAAGGCTGTGCAGCCCCAGCCAGGTCTGAGAGTGTGGGAACAACACAAGTGGGTGGGGCTCTGGGCTTTCTGGAGCTGGTGTGCAAGCTGTGCACCCAAACTAGGCCTGTGAGTATAGGGAGGGTGAAGGCACGTATGGGTCTGGGGAACTCACTAGACTGGGCTGGTGTACAGGCTGAGCAAGCCGAGAAAGTATGAGGAGGGTGAGGTGGGTAGGGATCTGGAGCACTCACCAGGCTGGGCTGGTGAGAAAGCGCTATACAACATGTATGTGTAAACACATAATAACTGTACAGATGCTTATACGCAAGAGCCCTGCTGTGAAAGAATGATTAACTTAAGAACCCTTTCCAAAGTGCAAATCGCCATCCACTTAAAAGGATCAAAGATTTCAGAAAGAAATAGGACACACCTGTAGCCAAGGCTTTAGAGACTTTGCTGGGAGCATCTGATTAACATAGATTACTTTTCAGTCTCTCCCATCAGGCTGTGCGGTCCCTGCCTCTCCATCTTGCTATCTGCAGCCTAGCCTGGGATGGACACACAATAGGAGTCCAGGAAATCTTTATTTAGTGTATTTTTAAGCAGATTCATCAATATTACTGCTCCCTAGACTTGACTATCATTTTCCAAGATGATTAAAATGGGGTCTTTGGCTGATTTAATATTAAAGTTTATATAATTATGTCTGTGTAAATGTGTCTTACCAAACTAATAATTTCTTTTATGTTTCTTTGCCACTTACTTCAATGTCAACATATCTTTGATTCTCCTCATTGTTTAAACTTCTCTGGAACACTGCTCTCTACACATTCAGATCCCCACCCCCAGCCCCCTTTATCACACCATCTTTCTCTTGATCCTGTTTCCTCCCTGGACACCTCCCTCCCAGCACCCCAGGTCTTTGGCTGTGGCACTGTACCCTCCCTGAGCTGACTCATCACTATTCTTCCATTCCAGCTCCAGATCTCTTATTGTGTAACTATTTCTTTTGAATTGAAGCATTCCCTTCTGGAACAAGGTGAGTCTCATAAAACCCAGGAAGCTAATGGGCCTCGTAGAAGTTACAAAACTCACGAGGCCCCCTCCTGAAGGTTAGAAACCCAGTGCACAGTTGCCGGGGAGAGCACTCTTCAGTGGAACTGCCTGTAAGTTGCACAGTTGGAGCCCCAAGAATGCAGCATTCATGAGTAGTCAACTACCCATGCTGGGGTGAGCTTTCAGAGGTGCCGCTTCTCAGTCACCCAGTAAGTAACCCTAGAAAACTTACTGGTTTATGGTGATATTTTATTTGTGCTGAAATGTGATTTTATTTGTATGTTAATAAATAAAGTTGCCTGGGGATCAGAGCTAAAAGCAAGCCATTTTAGCAGAAGTCCGGTGGTGGTGGCACGCGCCCTAAATCTGATCACATGGCAGGCAGAGTCTCTTTTGTGTTCAAGGACACAGCCAAGTGGTGACCCAAACCTTTAATCTCAGTACGAACCATAGAGACCTGGAGGTCTATATAGACAGGCAGTGATGAAATCATGTGGTTGGGTTTAGAGCCAATGAGAAGGTAGAACAGGAGGGCAATAAAAAGACAGGTCACACAGGAGAAGGTCTCTCTCAGGGGAAGGATGGCAGCGAGTGGTAAGCTAAAGGCTAGTGCTCTGATCTCTTGTGCTTTTAACTCTGTATTTGGCTTTGTGTTTCTTATGTAATAAGACGGTTTAGAATTTCATCTACACTGGTTCTTACTAGAGAACATCTTTCAAGGCTCCTGGAGAAAGGGTCCATGCAATGTAATACGATACAAGTATGTAAAATTGATTGTTGTACCCACACGCTTGATTGATAATCTGGCTGGGTTAAGGATCTGGGTTTGGAATTGACTTTTTCTCAGGTTTTGTAGCCACGCTCCATTGCTTCCTGTCTTCTGCGTGGTGCCAACGGTGAGTCTCTTTGATGCCTGATCTTCTGCTTTCCCTCTCTGTCATACACATTAGCGCGGGTCTTCTTTGAAATTCTTCTTTGTGTAGAGTGCTCGCACCCTTTGTGTGTGGAGATGTGAGGCCTTCGGCCCTGGGATTTCTTACATACTTTCTTTAATAATTCCCTTCCCGTTTAATCTCTGCAAAACGCTTCGATCCTCAACTCAACTCTCATTTTCTCATTTTCTTCCTTTCATTTTCCGACTCTTTCTCCCCTCACGGCTTTTCTAGGAGATTTTCTCAATTTTATCTCCAGAACGCTCTTCAGAAGATTTCATTTCTGTTGTGGTTTTTCAGTTCCCAACATATTTACGGCTCCTCCTGATTCAGGGTTGCAATATCTCTCTGAGGATTTTAATTAAGAGGAAACTTAAAAGTTTCCTTTCTCCTTGTCTGTTTCCTCGGGGTTCCTCTCTTCCATTTGTGGAGACTGGCCTTTGTTTCTCCCACACGTGGCTGTTCCCGAGTAAGGGCAAGATGCCCAAATGCTGATGGAAAACTCTGAGAGGAGAGCTTCACTGGCAGGATGTATAGGTCTTTCCTGGAGGTCTTCACCCTCCCCACGGAAGAATCTTACAATCATCTGCCTCGGCAGACATAAACACAGCCCTGACATCCAGAAAGGTGGTGAGGAGGGACCTGAGGCTCTAGGTTCTGGGTTTTCTGTAAGTGGCTGCGAGGGCTCTGGAGCGATCTTCTCGGGTGCTAGGAGAGGTTTGGGCTCTGGGACACTAAGGTGTGATTGTAAAGAGTGAGGAACGGTCTCCCCTATACCCTTTCAGCAGCACCAGCTTCTCGCCTTCCCGGGGAGAGCTGGGAGGCCTGGCTGGCACAGTTTTCTACCAGGGTTTTATCTTCTTCACAGAGTCCCAGGCTGAAAGAGGCTCACAGATGCTCAGTCACTGCCCTGTTGCAGCAGCAGCCCGCACCCCTGCCCTCCTGCAGTCCTGAAGCTGTGGAGGATTTGCAGGGTGGTGGGCTAGACCTTCTGTAGGCACTAGAATGGGGGCCTTTGACTCTGCTCAGGCTGTTACCCATGTCCATCTGCCTAAAATCTCAGGGCAATGTATTGTCATCCCGAAATGTTTGTTGTCCCCATGCCTCTACTCTTTGGGGTCCCAGGTTCAAAGCATTTTATTTCCTTACAGCAATTATAGTCTGATGTGTAGGAGAGATACTGTGCTGACTAGCCAGTAAGTTCAGGAAGTACTCTGAGTACGAGATAAATAACTATAACCAGAGTCACACAGATTATCAACCAAGATACCCCTGAGAGTAAAAGAGACACTAAGCGTAACTATAATTATATAATCTTTACACACCCCACACTGTTGACTAGGCCAGATGTGGAGGTATATGCCTGTAATCCCCGAGCTCAGAAGGTAGGAAGTCAAGAGTTTAAGGCAAATACGGCTATATACAGTGAGAGCCCATCAAAAAAATAAATAAATTACAATCATGGTAGTAGTGGACCTATCCATTCGATCTATTTTCAAATTTAATTTTCCTAGAAAATGTAAATTAGTATATCCACAATAGGTACATTGTTTCTCAAAAATTCTTTAGACTGAATATCTGAAATTAAAGAACAGAATCGGAATTCCTGGGTCATATTCATGTATCTTGATGTGTATTTTAGTCTAATATGTTTCTAACAGAATATCTGCTGTTTATCTGGCCAGTATGTGTTCACAGCGTACTTGGTATAATTATTCTTTGTTCTTTCATAACACTTAGTAATATTTTCAAAATTGAATCTATGGTTACTAAATGTGAAACTGCTGGTGCTTTGGGTTGATTTTCTCAGTAGGCTGTGGCCTTTCATGCTGGAAACACATTCAGTACAGGGCTGAGGTTCATGGGACACTCAGGGCAAATCCTTCCACATGGAAGACATCTTCATTTCTACCTTTGTAAAGTGCAATGTACAAATATTTGAACTCCGCCCTTTCACAAATGCTCTCTTTTTACTTTTATTTGAAGTACATTGTTTTTTGGCAATTTTCTAAACCAAAATGTCAAATATTTTATTATTAAATGATCAGCATTTTTTTAATGAAATCGAAATTTAGAGGACTACTACACAAAAGTAAGGCAATGTATCACTCGAATAGATTTATAAAGTAGTTCCCCAAAGGGCCCCAGATTTTTCTAAAGTTCTAGTTAACCTTACGTGTATGAATTTCAGTGTGTGCGAGAGAAAACACGTACGGCCAAGTTCAAATACCTTCGTGTGTCCAACCTTGGCTTTGTCCACAGCACTCATGTGCCTCTCTCATTGTGTACAGACATAAAAATACCTGTGAAAACATTGATTTAGCACTGGGGTTGAAGCCTGGGTCTCACACATGCCGGACATGCACTCCACTACTGAGCTATACTCTCAAATCTCTGTTTTATTTTATTTTGAGAAAGACTTACTGCCAATTTGCCGGGACTAGCCTTGGACTCACCATCCTCCTGCCTCAGTCCCCCAAGCAGCTGGAATTAGAAGTATGTGTACTTAGACACAGACTATCTGTAAATGATGGCAAACACTTCTGCTTTGGTTAGTAGGGCATGAATACTTTGGCCGGTTATATGCACATATCCCACGAACGGCAAACACGCTCTGCTCCATAGTCGTTCTCCTGGTGAGAACACTGCCACAGCGTCAGTGCCGGGGTCCTCTCAGTCTTTGTGCTCCTCTTATGGCCAGGAAATTTCATCCGGAATGTGAAACTTCTGAACTGGATTTAAAACCACATTCTTGGGCTGGAGAGATGGCTCAGTGTGGAGAACAGTGGCTGCTCTTCTAGAAGACCAAGGTTAGATTCCCTGCACCCACGCAATGGCTCACAACCATCTACAGCTCCAGTTCCAGGGGGTCCAACGCCCTCTTCTGGCCTCCACAGGCACCACCTGCATATCATGCACAGACATACATGCAAGCAAAATACTCCCCGCCCCCACATAACTTCTAAAAAATCAAAATGAAACCATATTCATGTCAATGGTGTCTAGTGCAACTCAACTTTTTAGGACATCCTGAAAGCTTTCTATAACTAGAATTTGGGTGTTTGTTTGTTTGTTTGTTTGGTTGGTTGGTTGGTTTTTGGTTTTTCGAGACAGGGTTTCTCTGTGTAGTTTCAGTGCTTGTCCTGGATCTCGCTCTGTAGACCAGGCTGGCCTGGAACTCACAGAGATCCTCCTGGCTCTGACTCCCAAGTGCTGGGATTAAAGGCATGTGCCACCACCACCCCGCAACTTGAATTTGTTTTTTAAGAAATGGAATCACTATTTGCATTTGGTTGGCTGCTTTTCTATCTGAAATACCCCATGCCAGGGTATAATACAGATATCAGGTACTTGCAAGAGTCTTCCTTCCCTGAGGGAGTCAACATGTTGACAGCAATTGTTACAATTTTTTATATGTACGCAAGAGAACTGAGAAGAAGAATGAGATATTAATTGAGAAAAATGTCTTTTTATTTTAAAAAGTCAAACCTCCGGGCATGATAACATATTTCCTGCCTTAGTGCATGCCAAGGTATCTCTGTCACAATCCCCTTAGAATGGTTACTTTTTAAAGTATATGCTTTAAAAGTAAGTGTTGAGAGTTCTTCAGGAAATGTATATCTCCTGTGCCCGAGTAGTCAGGAATACCATTGCTGCTTTCATGGTAAGTGATAGATTTGTGCTCTCTCTTGCGCTCTCTCTCTCTCTCTCTCTCTCTCTCTCTCTCTCTCTCTCTCTCTCTCTTTCCCCTGAGGTTATATAGTCACCATTAATTTCTTGAAACATTAAAATTCCAGTTATGAAATTTTCATTAACATGTACCTTTCCAAAGTTCATTGCTGAGGGAAAATGTGGGTGACAGGTCTCCAAAAGACTACTCTATAACAGTAATGAAGATAACGGTCAAAACAATCAAACTCACAATTTAAAAAAAAATTGAAAGGTAACTATAAAACTTTATCAACCCAGGGATGTTTATTCCTAAAACAGAGCTGGTCTCGTAAAGGGCAGTGACCTCGATGGCCTCTTGACTTACCCTAGTCCTCCAGTCCACAACTCAAAAGTACCCTTCAAAATAACAGCCCACATTCCCCATACCTCCCCGAAGAGAAGAGTGGGGAGCAGACATCAGTCCAAGCTGGTCTTAATGTCTGTCTGCTGGCTTCCTGGAAGGCTTTCTTAGAAAGCTGATCTTTACCTCATTGACCTAAAACTTAAGCTGATACAAGGATAAGGACTCAAAAAATATTTATGGACAAATGTTTTAGCTCTTGCTGCATGAGATAAAAATTAATAATTATGTGAATGGTTGACTAAACCAAAAATACTAGTGAGAAAAGTCTTGGAATGGGATGCTGCAGAGAATGAGTACTTTGCAAAGCTCTGAGATACTTTTAGAAATCTAGGAGAATACAGCTGTCCCCAAAGCGTGGATTCTCAGGACAGACCTGAGTGGCCTTTAAACCTCTATCTGGCCTTAAGTCTCTGCAGGGTCACAGGCTTCCTAGCTGTTGAAGTTACGTCCTGACGTAAACAGACTCCTCTGGAAGACTGGAAGGCTGTTTTCTTGTTTTGCTTCCAGACATTAAAAATAATAACCATTTAATTATTAACTAAACACTGAACTTAAGGGGTTCTATACGTCTTGAATTTTAAAACAAGCATGTGAAGGAAAAGAATTGGAGCAAGTTACTTCTTCCTTTCAAAACTTATTACAAATTTATAATAATCAAAATAATAAATGTTGACTTGAAAATAGATGCATAAAACCCGCAGGACAGACTTGAGAATCTAGCAATAATCTCACATAAATGGAGAGAATTCTTTTTTGACAAGGATGCCAAGATTATTCACTGGAGAAAGGGTGATCTTTTCATCAGCTGATGCTAGGACAGCTGGATAACCACATGGGAAAGAATTCAGTTGACCCTTACCCCACACCATGTCTCACAAATGTAAAGGCTGAAATTATAAAACTCTCGGAGAGAAACATGGATGTAAGTCTTCATTTCTCTGGATGAGGCAATGCTTGAAAAAAAAAAACAGATGGCACCAAAATCACAAACAAAACAGGAAAAACATTACAAATTGGACCTAAATTAAAACATTGGCATTTCAAAGACTAGTATCAAAAGAGAAGGCAACTCTCAGAATGACAGAAAACATTACAGATATATAAAGTTTAGAACTTCTGCTGTCTTTAAATTTGTTTTTTGTTTGTTTGTTTGTTTTGTTTTGTTTTTGTGGGGTTTTTTTTGGTTTTTCGAGACAGGGTTTCTCTGTGTAGTTTTGGTGCCTGTCCTGGATCTTGCTCTGTAGACCAGGCTGACCTCGAACTCACAGAGATCCGCCTGGCTCTGCCTCCTGAGTGCTGGGATTAATGGCATGTTCCACCACTGCCTGGCTTAAATTTGTTTTTATTGAAATATGTTTGTTATAAAAGGGAGTTTCGCTGTGGCATTTTATACATACATGTTTTTATCATATCCACCTCTCATGCTCCTGTCTCTTTTTCTTCCCACCCAGTCCATTTCCTTCCTCTCTCCCTCCTTCCCTCTCTTCCTTCCTACCATCCCTCCTTCCTTCTTGTGACCTGCTACATTTCACACAGGTTACTACAGGGTCCTGGGCTCTTACAGGTAGCTATACCACTAAAGAAAATATTTATCTGTCCTCTAGCAACCATTAAATGCTTACAAATATTCAGGGAGGTGCAGAGCCTCATGAACCCCTCACCATTTACTACCAGTATCAGCCTACAGCTTCTGGGTCTGAGATGAGAGGCTCAAAAATATGGGCAGATTTAATCATGCGTGTGTCTTGTGCAGGCAATCATAGATGCTATGATTGCAATAGTGATGTTACAATGTCATGGATCCCTGGTAAGTCACTCCAGGTCCAAAGAATAATAGTCCTCTCAATTATCTCTGTCCCAGTCTACCTGGTTGGGATCTTTGAGAAGCTTCTTGGGGAAGAAGCTGCCATTACATACAAAAAATAGATATAGAAGCATTGTCCATTTGTATTTCATTGGTTGGGTATATGCCTGAATTAGGGAATGCTTATGAATCCAAGCTTCTATTTTCATTTATTATTCAGTTGTTGGATTTTCATAGACATTATGGCCCTTTAGAAGGTACCTTCAGGGCTGGAGAGATGGCTCAGCCATTAAAGGCTAAGTTCATGACCAAACATATAGAAGGTACCTTCAGTATGTGGAATGAACTTCATAATTTTAAAAGCTGGGTGGATATGAGATTTTCAAGTATGGAAAGAAGATGGAAGAATTAGATATGCTGTGCCATGCCCTCCTGAAACACACTAACACAAGTCACTTCTAAGTGAAGAACTGTCTACCAAATCCATTGTCGGTGTTTCCTTGGATCAGAACATAAAGTGAAGGCTCCAACGCTGAGATCAGCTTTGGCATTCTACCATCAGAAGCATCCAGAGGTGTTAGCAATGGCGCTTACAAGCCAACAGGCCATTGTTCCTCTTAAACATTAGCAGTGACCCCCAGAGACCGCTGTAGTGTTAGTAAAGATTTACATTCAACCCTGGATGCCTGGGATTCATGGAAGACTCTTGCACAGGTAGAAGGAAGCTGCTGGCAAGGACGCTCAGCAAGGATGTAACCTGAAAATGATGCACAGCCAGCTGTGGGCTGAGGTACCAACTGCCTGTCAGTATCAGGCCAAGAAGGAAGCACTATAGCTCACGCCACTGATTAATACCCCTTCCTCAGAAAATTAGGGGCTATAAGGATCAAAGCTCTGTGTCCTGAAGAGAGGGGCAGATGTTAAAACCAAAGGAAACATTGTTCTCTGTCATCTCGGTGTCCTAGAGTAGACAGCTACAGTACTCCCTCCAAATGTATTTTTCCCTGGTTTCTTGTGTGAGCTGCCAGGAGTGCAGCCCAGAGGCCAGTGGCCAAGCTCTGTGTGACAGCAGTAGGGGCTGAGAACACCCAAACACAGGCAGGCACACCACAGGGAAGGGAGACACCGTCACAACTGTTTTTAGAAAAGGTGGAAGGAAGGTTCATTTGTTGCAGCCAGCTGTAACGAGGCCATTTTGTCTTCTATGGTTTTGTTCAAGTCAAACACAGTCAAATCCCTTTTGGTTCAGAGTCAAAGACCTAAAACAAAATCCCATCTTTTGTGCTTTGAGAAGCCAGTTGTTCAATTTTACATTAGAACTCGAGAGGCTTAAACCTCTGAAGAGCTTCTGCCTGGACACTTGGAGTGCAATTTCCAATCCAGCCCACTGGACTTAACACTATTTCATTCTAGCGTTTACAGCTCTGACTGTAAATAAATTGCAGACACACACACACTACAAGTTCCTGCGCTAATATGGTCCGTCTCCTTCTCAAAGACAGGTCAGGAAGACCCTCCCTCTCCCCAGCGCAATGTGTTTCACACTAACGGAAGCAGCCCATCTTGCAAAAGACATCTCAGTTTGAAAAGGTGGACCACAGAGGCATAAACACAAATTGGCGCCATATGTTGGAGGGCCTGCGTTATTTGTGCCTGAACCAGATGCTCCCTTCACCCACATTATATTTGCAATCAATCATATTTTAGTTCTTTTTCCTGATGCAATGCCAATTTAATAAAAGACCTGTGCTCCCCTTTCTTCTTCATGACTATGAAAGCTCTCATGACCAAATACGCTATCTCTTCTCAGAGAGGTTCCCCTTGGAATTAATTACTCTGCAATCAAAGTATTCCTAGGCTTACAGCTCCTTTTAAAAACATCATTGGCACTTCTTCCTAACAGATTTTCTCCCATAATTGAATCAGATTTGTACTATGATGTCACAGAGAAGCGCAGGGCAATAAAAGTACATGGTATGCCCATTACAAGCTAACCTGGACATGCCGGTTTTCAAATGGCATCATTATCTAATATTATAAATGTATAACACTATCCTGCCAAGGAGTTGAGTCTAAGATTGAATATGGACACATGGGGACATGATTGGAACATACAACATTTATATTAGACAGATGCATCATAACTTCTCATTTTAAAAAAAAAAGTATGCTACATAAAGTATATGTGTATTATTCCTGTGAAAGTGCATGTCGGGGTGAGTCACAAATAACAAACCTACTCTTCAAGTTGCCCGGGACTGTCACAGCTATATTTTTGTTTTCTGTCTCTTAACTCTTCCTTTCTTCATATCCTGTAGAGGCTAGGCCTCTTTCACTGTTGCCTGGTGAAAATCCATCTTTTAGATCCTTCTCATTTTTTCAATCATGGTAAAATTGTATGTAACATAAAAATGACCATTTTTTTTTTACCATTAGGTATATAGTAATTCAACATTCAGCACATGTCCGTGGGTGTATAACCATAGCCACCAACTTCCTCCAGAACTTCTGCAATTGGAACCCTGTGCCCTGCTTAACTATAACCACACCCACCGATGCCTATGGAGGACAACCTATTGTTCCCATACTCTCAGTTTCAAACGAGTGAGTTTATTAACTGTGTAGTAAGCAAAAGTAAAAGAGCAAAGAGCATGTAGGGAGTAAAACGTGATCAAATCAGGAGTGTGTGCTACCCAGCAGGGGCCACTGGAGTAGCCTGACTGACAGAACAAGCAGAAGCAACAGTGTCAACCAGGACTCTTACGTCAGCAGAAATGCCTGGGGTAGCCGTGAGGAAACAACGATGCTGGAGTGAGTTTCTGACTGTGGGGCTCCCAGGCCGAGCAGAGCGTTCTCACCATCAACAGCTCCCAGTTTCCTGTTCTCATTGCGGGCATTTTTTTTTTTAATGCTATCGGATAAATAATAGTAATGTCTGTTGGAAATGGCTTCTCCCTCTAGCAGTTCTTAGGGGCCTGGTGTTTTTTTACTCTCAGGCTGTTTTGTTCTTTTCCTTTCATCTTGTCACAAGGTCAGAGAAGCAGCCTATGCCTAGACAAGGGACCTTGGAAGACGCCCTGAGACAAACACACTCAGCTATGAATGGCTTCCAGAGCCAGCTTCTCAGAGAGTTGAAGCTGCACATCTTGTATTACACCACTCTGTCCCCACCCTGGCAATCACTTTCTGCTTACTGCTTCTATTAATTTAACTGTCCTGAGAACCTGGCTCAGAAACATTCCAACCCTGTGAGAAACACTGTGGCATTTCCCCCTCAAATTAAAAATAGACATTACCATAAGATGAAACAATCTCACGTCTAGTAAACCTTTCTGCTTCTGAGTTTGACTGCTCTAGACAGCTCATTACAGTTCTTATCCATTTTTGTGGGTTTTGTTTTGCTTAGCGAGTTTCCAAGGTACATTCAGATTGTGGTATGTGTGAGAATTTGCTCCCAAGATTGGTTATGAAATGACTCCATTACTTGTCTATATTTTGTTTATCCGCTCATCCTTTTGGGAACATTTGGGTTTCTTAGACCTTCTGGCTATTGTGACTAATGCTGCTATGAACATAGCATAAATGGCTATGTCTTGCTACCATTCCGTTTTGGTGTATACCCAGGGTGGAGTTGCTGGTTTATACAGCAATTTCTATTTTTTTAGTAACTACCATATCATTTAAAAGGGCTACACCATTATACATTCCTACCAATAATACCCATGTGTTTGAATCTCATCCTCACCAACAATCATTATTATTGTTGTTGTTTCTTTTTAGTTATCT
The DNA here is from genome assembly GCA_902168425.1 of Peromyscus attwateri. NCBI lineage: Eukaryota > Metazoa > Chordata > Mammalia > Rodentia > Cricetidae > Peromyscus > Peromyscus attwateri. Next base: position 55,085 of record CABHPP010143964.1, read on the forward strand.
TAATGAATATGCACTAGGATCACATTCAGCCAAATTTGTATTTCCCTAACATACTAGAGATGTTGACTATTTTCTGTGTGTTTGTTCATCATCCAGATGTATATGTCTTCTTTGGAGAAGAATTATGTTCTCATTTTTAAAATGTGGTTGTCTAACTGTAGTTCTTCATAACAATCCCATATGCCCCACATTTTTTAAAGATATTTTCGCCCATTCTGTGGGTTATCATTTCACTGTCTTGCTAGTATCCTTTCTATCTATCTTTTCTTTTACTGCCCATACTTTGAATATCATGTCAAGAAATCATTACCAGGGCTGAAAAGATTAATAGTCAAGAGCATGTATTGCTCTTGCAGAGAACCTAGTTTTGGTTACCAGAACTCTCCCATGTCAAGCAGCTCATTACTCCAGCTCCAGGACACCTGACACCCTCATAGGCACCTGTACTCATGTACACACACAATTATAACATAAAACAAATCTTTAAAAAAAAAAAAACAAATCATTATCAAATCCCATGTTGTGACTATTTCCCTTTTGTTCTCCTATAAAGCATATATTGTTTAATAATTGTTTATATTTAGGTCTCTAGTATGTTTTGAGTTAATCTTTGTGTTTTACTATAAGGAAAAAGACCCCCTCACTCTCTTTAAGTTGGGTTACCAAACCGAGTCACGTCTATACCCTCTCCCCATTCCTCCTATTCTCTGTTTCCTTGATCAATATGTGGTTCACCTTTCCTGGCCATCAATTGATTCACATCTGTGTATTCTTTGTCAGGGAGTATGAGCTCCATGAGGGAAGGAAAGGGAGTTCTATTTTCTTTTATTTAGTACTCAAAGCTGCAAGTGTTCTTCCCAAGTACCTTCTGGTCATGGTGATTGCCTCAGTCAGGGTTCAGTGACAGAAAACAAGAAAGACCAGACTTAGAAGTCGTGCTGGGAGCATTTGCTGACTGTTAAGAGAGCAGCAGTAAGGCAATGGGCTGGGTTAGAGAACTCAGCAGCCTTGGGGGTGGGGGGAGACTGTGGCCTCAGCGGGAAAGCAGAGACTCCCATGGTTCCCTGGAGGTGCTGGCTTCTCAATGGCATCCTGGTGGTGACCCAGGGAAGGAGGATATGATTGCTGTTGCAACCAGAGGCTCTGAAGTCACACCCATACCTGCTAGATATGCCCTGGTAAGAGATGCTCCACGGCCCACCTTTGATACCCAAAAAGCCAGAGACTAGTCACTGCAATTCTCTTGCAGAAAAACAAAAAACATAACAAAACTAAACTAAACAAACAAAAAAATACATCATGTGTTCACAAGTGTGTTTGCCTGCAAAACACTGCAGAAACAACATCCCACATTTACATTTTTTTTTCCCCAAGACAGGGTTTCTCTGTGTAGCTTTGCGCCTTTCCTGGAACTCACTTTGTAGACCAGGCTGGCCTCGAACTCACAGAGATCCGCCTGGCTCTGCCTCCCAAGTGCTGGGATTAAAGGCGTCTGCCACCACCGCCCGGCTACATTTACTTTTCAGACCTCATTTGGTGCATCCAGTTGGAGAAACCTAACTCTCAACAGGAAATTTAGCTAAAAGAGAGGTCAGCAAATACTCTGAGCTTTCCACCCTCTGAAGAATGGGAGGATGTAACAGAAGTCGAATGCCAAGAGGACATTTCCCGTCGTTTTCGCTAGGGTCAAGATGATGGTGATAATGTCCAAATACACACATAAGGTAGCAGCGGCTGTTGTCATGTAAAAGATCTAGCAGCATTCGAAGCTCTATGACAAAACTTCCGATTACCAAGCTTCCGTTAAGGTTGCTTTGGGGCTGGGTGACGCACACCAGTAGGCAAATATCAAAGAGGATAAGGCAGGAGGATGATGAGTTAGAGGCCAGCCTGGGATGAGGCTGTCATTTAGATAGTGGATTGCTTGCCTAACATGCATGAGGTCCTAGGCTTGATCCTTAGCACCGTATAAATCAAGCATGCTGGGTGCACGTCTGTAACCCCCACGGGGCAAAAAGGATCGGGAATTCAACATCATCCTCAACTACACAAGGAATTCAAGGCCACCCTGGGCTACATGAGACCCTATCTTAAAAACATGCATACTGTGCTATTTGATAGTTCATTTTTCTGTTATCTAAAACATGCCAAAGTTCCTGCCGTGATATCATAGGAAGAGGCTTTTTTTTGTGGTTCTCAAATGGCATCCCAGAGTCAGAACCTTCGGTTCTCAACAGGCTGCTTCCAGTCAGCAGGCTCGCTGCTCTTCTCCTTCACACTGTTTTTCCCAGAACTCTGACGTCTCTGGCTTCTGTGAAAAAAAAATCAAGTATTTGGAGCAAACTAGGATTTTCTGGCTCTATTCTGTAGCTTCCCATTGTGATCCCAGTTGCTGGTTGCTTCTATACCTCTTATATCTGTCAGGCTTACTTCAGGGTTGTGTGTACCTGATTGGGCAACAGAGGCTCACAGGAAATGAACTCACTGAAAATTCAGGAGCTGCACTGGGAACCCACTTTTCCTTTCACTTTTGCCCAATGGGGTCAGAATCCTTCTGGAGATAAAAGTCGGTAGAGAGGAAAGATTACATAGATCTTTGCCCGACAAATACTGCTATATCCCTTTCTTCCTTTGGCTCCCTTTCTTTTAGTCTCAGTTTTCTTGATACTAAAGTATTTACGATGGAAGAAAGGTTCAGGTCAGCCTCTTTTTTCTGCTTAGGTTCACTGAACAATTTACTCTGAACTATTAAAAAAAAAAAAAGGATAGGAGTACAGGGCTAGCTTCAGCAACAATTAGAATCTGGGCTTGAGTAATTCACTGGAGTTGTTTCTCATCCTCTCTGGGCTGAGCCTCCTGCTATAATGAAGGATTAAACCCCACAGTAACCCCTGCATGATCTCAGTTCTCTTGAGTGGTTCAGGGTACATAGGCTCTAAGCCTTTCAGGTTGCGCAAAGAGCAATGCTCCCTTTCCGAAGGCAGTCTTAGGAATCTGAGATTCATTCTGACTAGAGCAGGCTAGACCACCTGTTGTCTCTCCAACCAATCATTGTGATCATGGGATGATCCAAGGATTGATTGGCTTAACCCAGGACCACAAGCTCCACCTTTAAATCTTGGGCAAAGGCTCCCAGATTGTATGGATTCAGCACAGAGAATGGGTACTCCAGTCCCCAAATCAGTAGAAACCAGAGTGAGGAGAGCTGTACGAGGGAGATAAAGGACTACAGGTTTTCTATCTGGCCTCTATAGCCTTAAAACCCAGCACATTCCCTGGAATAACACAGACCAGTTAATGAACAACGTGTGGCAGTCGTCTTTTTGCCTAGCTCCAGAACAACAGCATGTACGCGGTAAAAAGTGGCTTAATGATGGATCAGTAGTTCAGAGTTACCCCTGGCTACCCACTGAATTGGAGGCTAGCCTGGGTTATATAAGAACTTCTTTCAAAACATGAGATGGATTCAGGGGAACCCTGTAGGAGGGGCAGGGAGAGGGGGCGGTCAGGAACCAGAGGGATCAAGGACACCAGAACACAGAACACAGAATCAACAAAGCAGGGCTCATAGGGGATCACAGATACTGAAGTGACCATCACAGAACCCAACAATGGGATTGGGGGTGTCTCTGACTCTCGTGCCTGCTCTTGGGACCCTTTTCCTCCTACTAGGTTGCCTTGTCCAGCCTTGATATGCTGGTTTGTGCCTAGTTCTATTGTAACTTGTTATGCCTCCCATGTTTGGTTGATATCCCTGCTCCTTTTTTAGGGGGGCAGGGGTATGGAGGAAGAGTGGATCTAGGGTAGAGGGGATGTGGAGGAGAGAACTGGGAAGAGTGGAGGGAGGGGAAACTGCAGTAGGGATGTAATGTATGAGAGAAGAATAAAAGAAAAAAAATGAACCTCTGAAAACAAAAGAAAATGCAGTAGGGCAAAAGTCATCTGATGACTTTTTAGCTGACGTCCACTGCATGCTTTTCAAGTTCACGTCCTACATTTTTTTCACACCATCAAACTCTGTCTGAGAAGGCAAGAGTCGGAGTCTGCTGCGTTCCTCAGCAGCAATCCAATTGTTCCTGAAGAAATCAGGTCAAATTGGGTTGCCTGTTGATATCTTCAAGGGCAATTGAATGGAGTCTGATAGAGTTGGAAGCAACTCAAATGCATTTGAAAATCTATTCTTACTATTCAATTGAGCCTAAAAATTTATTCTGGCTTAACTTCATGCCATGTAATAATTCTTTTCTACAAGATAGGCAGCCTTGGAAAGAGCCTTTTCCAAATAGCTGGCCTGCAATGTTAATCTATTTTCCAATCATCCAAGTAAGTCTGAAAGTTTTTAGATGGCTATTAAGAAAGTCAGAGAAAGCTTTTCTAAGCAAATAGCTATTTAAACAGGTAGGATTTCGACCAAAGGCAGAAATACAACTAGAGGGAAAATTAAAATTCAAAGTCTAGAGACAAGACCTGGTAGAGGAGAGAGGGTAAACTGGTAGAAAGGAACTCTGCGTGTGAGCTGCCGTTTCATGGACATTCCATGGGAATGTGCTATTCTCATTTCAAAGGCAGTCAGTACGCAGAACTACGCACTGTAACCTATTGTGAGGCACACAATGAATTTGGTATAACAAGGGTTGAGTACATTCACAAATGGACATTCAATGCTTTGCTCTTACTACTCTGACTGTGAAGGCCCCTGAGGTTTACCTTAGGAGTTTTAATTTTGTCCTTATCACTTCTGAATCCTTCAGGTTTTTTAACTAATCACAGGATCCCTTTGGGGGAAACGGGACCTTATCACCCTACTTAGTCACCACAGGACCTAGTCCTCAGCATCTACAGCCTCATCTTTCAGGACCCTCCATCACTTGGGCAAATTGTCATCTCTCAAGTCCCCAGGGCACATGATCTTCTTCCCTACATTTGCTAAGCTGTGATCTTAAGTGGTCCACAAACTTGGCCATTTGTAACTGGTGGTGGCTTCACGTGCTAAACTGACGCTAAATTTTGATGGGGGATGGGGTCTTCAACTTTCTAAGCATCATTAGTGAAATGCCAGGCACCAGTCACTGAGGAGGCTAAGCCCCACATAGGTTAGGTACCAGTGTGCTTCTCATTTGCATGTTAGTCACACAGGGGTGTTTGGTTGTACCCTCGTGACTTGCTCGGTTTTCTTTGTACGTACTAGACTTCAAGTCAGCATTGTTTTAAATACAAGAGGTCAACAAGGAAACCTGCATCAATGTATGGACAAGGAGAAGCCAGATGAGGAATTTCAGTGCTAAGACCCATAAGACTTGGCAGATAATAGAATATGACAGGGAAGCAGTGTTTGGGATGCCAGTGTCGGTCATGGTATTGGCATCACACAAGCCATGGAGAGGAATGCTGGAGGAAGAGATTAGTGTGTGTGCATGTTGGGGTATGCTCATGTTCATGTGCTTTATTTTAACATATATTGGCTTTGGGTCATTGAGGCAGTAACAGTTTAAAATAGGGGTCAAATCTTGGCACAAAAAAAAAGGAGCCTGAAAAATACACATTAATCATTGAGGTGTCCATGGTAAATAAAATAGTATCAACTTAAAACCCCCCAAAATATAGCTGAATTAATACTTTGAAAGACAAATGAGATGAGGTTGGACCACTAGGGAGCATATATATTACATTAAAATTGCATATTGATCCAGAAATGAGGCAATGTAGGGAACAAGAGATGGGGGCTTAATTGAGCCAGGTAGGTGACCGATATCATAAGATTAGTCATTTTGTCAATTTCTCAAGATATTTTAATGGGATATTATTTGGTTAAAAAATGTATTCATCTTTTCCTACTGCCCCCAACAAATGCCTCTCCCCAACATTGCTATCCATTCCTGAGCTTCTCTGGGACCTCAGCTCTTAGAAGGAGTTGAGAGAAAGAAGGTGTGTACACAAAGGGGATTAGTGGCCAGAAGACCTAGGTTCTAGACCAAGGACTGAGTCTAATAGGTCTGGGGACTACTTATGGCTTTGGAAACTTGAATTTCCTCATGTGTTGAATGACTAGGTAGAAATAGCTAATATTATTTTAAAGAAACAAAAACAATTCCAGCTATTATATTTCTGCTGCAACTCAATGACGAAGTCCATGCCTTGTTGGTTTCTTAAAGCAAGAGAGATACAGGACACAGAGACAGAGCTTAGAGATGAAGGAAGTCAGAAAACTGCCATAGAAGCAAACTTTCAACATCTTCCTACCAGAATGGGTCACCAACCAATCAGAAGAGGTGCCAGGACATAAACCACCTATGATATCAAACCCCTTGTAGTGTGTCTGCCATACAGGCAACTCCTGAGGTCCTCATTGACTGGTGCTGAGGAGCAATGTAAGGAACAGCCTGAGAGAGTGGACTCCAAATTGCATTACTTTAGAACCAGAATATTCCCAAAGGCCTACGATTGAGGACCTGGTCCTTAGGCTGGCACTACTGAGAAATGCTGCAGACTTTCAGAGATGGGGCTTAGAGGGAGGTCCATAGGTCATTTGGGAAATGACCATTCTTAAGCATGGTTGTGGGAAGTCAGTCACTTCTTTCTGGTGCTGAGCTGAGAAGTTCTGCTTGCACACACGGTCCTACCATGATACGCTAACTCAACCGCAGACCCAGTGTAAGGAGCCCAAATGGTCATGGGCTGGAAGATCCACAACTGGGAACCAAAATATGCTTTTTTCCTTTGTAAGCTAATTGTTTCTGGTATTTTACTGTATCAACAAAACACTAACTAACTATAGTATAAATCCAGGGCACTTGCATTCTTTTATTGATCCTGCCAGGTTTTAACTCTGTGATCTTGGTGTAGTTAATTAGTTTTTTGTTTGTTTGGGTTTTTGTTTTTTGTTTTATGGTTTTTGTTTGTTTGTTTGTTTTTGGTTTTTGGGGTTTTTTATTTTTTTGTTTTTCAAGACAGGGTTTCTCTGTGTAGATTTGGTGCCTGTCCTGGATCTCGCTCTGTAGACCAGGCTGGCCTCGAACTCACAGAGAACCACCTGGCTCTGCCTCCTAAGTGCTGGGATTAAAGGCATGCACCACCACCGCCCAGCTGGTTAATAAGTTTGTATGCCTGTTTCCTTACTCATAGAATGAAAATAATCATGTTGTTTAACAAATAAGTTTTTTTTAAAGTTTCAATGAAATGCTTGGTACATAAAGAGCACAAATACATTCTAGGCAATATTATTTCTGAACAATGACCTAGACCTTGGATACTCTGCCTTCTACATGGAACCAAGTCTTGCTCACTTAGACAAGCTAAACCCACATGGGCAGTTAGGATGTTTCTACCCTCAGGAGAAACTTGCAAATGCAATTAGCATCTCGGGTCATCTAAATAAACTATGGGCAAACCCCAAGCTTCAGGTGCTTTCTGTAGCTGACTTCCGAACAGAAGGAGGGAACCTTTGATTGGAAACCAAACACTTACAACAGATGTGATGTGTGGCTGGAACTGCAAGGATTTCAAAGGCATTTGTTATTTTGGAGCGGTATTTGGGGGGTTTGATGAAAATGCTAACTGAAAAGTAGGACTTGGGAGTAGAGACATTTTATTTGTGGTGGGATGTTTCATCTCTCCATTCTGAATAGACCTTTGTCTGGGCACTAGCTTGAGTTGTTTACAAGAGCCATTATTTTGTGGGAAAATAAAAGAAGCCCTTAAATCACAGAGGAAAAAAAAATAAACTACAGAAGGTATGTGTGGCTGAACAGAGGAATCATAAAATATTTTCTGTGGCTTTCAGAAAAATATGCACATTTCACAATTTACAAAAGCCTGCAGAAAAGAAAACTCTAGAGATGACAGATACCAACTTAGAGGCAATTTCTTATAAATTGTAAGGAGATTGGTTGGGAATTAAATTTTCCAGGCTGTGGTCCAGAAGAAAGTGGGTGGGTGACAGATCAACATGGAGTGTTGACCATACTTAGTGTTTCACGGTTCAGATGTCACCCTCACAGACTGACGCACCCCAATGAGACTCAATACACTAGATGCCCCATATTCTCAACTCTTTGTTTTCTAGAGTACTCATCCCAGGAACAATCTATGAGGATTACAGGCTTTCTCACTTACTGTCTCTTTCTGCACTACAGGTAACTCAACAAGGGCAGGAACTGTTTTCTTCCTTAATATACCCCTGTTCCTAGAACACAGTAAGAAGCTCAGTACACACACTAAATGAGTGAGTGAGCATAAGAAGGTGATTGTTATAACGACCATTTTGAATAAACTGTTGGGTCAATTCAGTGTTGTGCATAAGCTGTCAGTCAAACTGGATGTGTGATCAAATTGATAGAGATTTTGGTCAAATTAAGCAGGTAAATCAATAGACTTGATCAACCTAGGAACGTTATTCGGGGCTTTAGAATACACTTTCTCCAGCTGTAATTTTGAGAGAGGGGGTTTAAAGTCTCTTTCTGATATACCTATTTAATAATTCTTTTCTAATTGGTTGCTTCAAAGACATGATTAATAAAAACATATATGTTTAATTGCAGAATAATTAAGTTGTTGAAGTAAAGTAGTTGGTTTAAATAATTCAAATCAAATCAAGGCTCACTGATTATGGAGCAATGATCTGCATGTGGTCAGGATATCGACCATAAATCAAACTGCTTGAGAGCTTCGACAGGGCTGTGACACTTGACCACACTCCTGTCTTGCATATTTCAAAGGACTAGACAGGACTTTCCAGGGTTCAATAGGTGCTGAGTCAGACTGAGTGAGCAGCACACAGAGTTCCATTCATTCATTCACTTTGTAAAAAAAAATTTCCAAAAAGATGGATAATAAGGAATAAAAAGGGGGTGCAGGTAACAGGAACAGGACTAACTGGCTGACAGGCAGCCGCACCCAGGGCCACTGTCACCACCACTACACATCCAAAACAAATGAAAATGGAACTCAGTCCCCTCAAATCCAAAGGGCTCACAAGGAAAACATAATGGTACCACCAAAACATATTTCCAGCAGGAACCTATACATGAGGGCCCAGGGCAGCACCCTCAGAGTTGGTTTTGCTGTTCTTATTACTTTATTTTCTGAGATGGGGGTCTCACGTAGCCAAAGCCAGACTCAGGAAGGAGGCAAAGATTACCTTGACGTTCAGATCCTCCTGCCTCCACTTTTTGAGGGTGGGATTGCAATCAATAGACTGGGGCTCTTAAGGTTGTTTTAAAAAAAAAAATTAGGAACAAATATAAACTATCTAGCTACTAGCTCCAATGTTGAAACGTTTTCTTAAAAAAAAAAATACATTGTGCCAAACACACTGAGTCAGTGAAGAGAGGGGGTCTGCTAATGTGAAGAAATGTGAACTGTTCTGTGTGATTGACATCAACTCTTTACGGCCATTTGTGCTATCGGTGAGTGCTCTAAAACCTCATAGCCAAAGTCCTCACTGAACATCACAGGGAGCCCTTGTTCATATCGTATCAATAATGATTATCACAGTTTTTTACTGGTAGAAAAAAAAATCTTCTTGTGTTGTTGAAGAAAAGCTATCTTTCTCCCAGGGGTTAGGTTGTATGAAGCCAGTTCCAGCTGATCCAGGGCACTGGAAAACACAAGCGTCGAGGGCCAAAAATAAAATCAGGGGTGGGAAAGGGAGAACTGATTCATGAATTGTTCCATAGATAGTGAGGGAGGACTACATGTCAAAAGTAGACTGTCTTCTCCTTTGTAGTATTTGATCAATGTAGAAATTCATCATTCTCATAATGCATCCAATGTTCCATACTAGACATTTTGCATAAATCATTCCATCCCAGCCCCTTAACAAGCCCGTGTGGTCTATGCTGCCATTGTTACCCCAGTTTGCAGATGAGGCTATGAAGCTCAAGGTTGAGCGGCCATTAGGAAGCAGAGTCAGATGGAGGTGAAAGCCAGCCCCCCACCCAACCCCGAGCACCCACCCCACCCTCCACTCCCACACAGTAGCAAGTCTGGCTTCCTGGAGAGTTCAGGAAAGGAACAGAGCCTCAACCCATTTAGGTGGAACCAGAACACAACCTGGGTGCAGGGGATGTGTGTTCCCTTCATGAGTGGTTTCAATCTTTTTTGTGTTTGGGGTACTATGATGGACTCAAATCTATGGAGAGAAAGGTAGCCGTCACTCTGACTTGTAAAGGCATTTCACTGGGACCCAGATGCGAGAAAGGCGTCAAGGTGATCATGCTGGGATTGCACGGTGGATCACATCTAGAATTATTTGGTCAGGTTTAGTGGAGAAAAATCAGAGCCCTGAGAGAGAGGACAAGGAGGATGAGGCTGCCCCAGACAGAAAGAGAGCTGAGAGAAAGCAGGAAGAAAGCAGAGAAAAAAATGAAGGAGACCTAGAGAAGGAGTTTCTGAGTAAAAATGACAAATGAGAGAAGCAGAGCGGAGCCATGACTGCTGCCAGCCTGTGGAGGGACAGCACATACTGGGGGTAACTGATTAAATCAAGGGGCGTTTGGAACACTGCAGTGGCCATGTGCTGTGACTTTCTATGTGCTGTGACTTCCCATCTCCTTACTCAGAAGGAAAAGACAATCTGTTTGGCAGGAAGCAAACCCACCAGCCTTCCAGGTCTTTTCATGGATGTGTGCAGCTCTGCTCCAGCTGCTTCTAAATGATTTCTGAGTCTACATCCTAGTCACCAGCGATTCACACTCCTCCCTCTGCAAGGTACATGGCAGGGGGACAAAAGGAAATCTAACAGGCAGAGGCAAGAGAACGCCACGCTGCCTGTCAAGAGGCAAGGGGCGCGGAAGCATAACCTTGTAATGAAGTGATGGAAAGATTGTTAAGACATCCCAGGTACAAGATAAATCTTCATCTCACCAGGGTGATTGCCTGGTTCCCAGGCAGACAATACTCCAGGTGAATGGTTCCTCGTCTGAACAAAGCAATTGTGACCTGAGAAAGAACAATTTCCCTGCATATCACAGAGGAAGTTAAAATTGGCACTTTGGAGAAGGGATTGAAAGTGCCTGTCACACACATTCCCTCAGCCTGCCTCAGTCTCGAGCTCTCGAGGCCTTACCAGCGTGGAGAGTTCTTTCTTGCTGTTCCAGTATATTCCAGCACTTCAAACTGTCCACAGGACTGTGAACCTGCCTGGAGCTGGGACTGCCCTGGCTTCAATGAACAGAGGCCCAGCTGCACCTGCCGCAACCTGAGCTGGAGATTCGGAACTCTCTCTCTGGAAACATGGTGCCTCTGGCACATACCGGGGTGAACCGTGAACTTGAACAAGCATTTCAACAGATCACCTCCCTTAACTAATTGTATACTGTACGTAATGAGGAAAGATTCGGCACCAGAGTGAAGAAGAGCTGCTCATTAAACCTAATGAATTGCTGAATGCCACACAAAGCGTGTCCAGACTTCGGCACTAATTGTCCAGGACTGTTTCTATTACACTAGTGCAAGTGAGAGAGGCCCAAAAATGTCTCACTTGGCTGTAAGATGTGACTTTAAAAATGAGGACAGAGCTGGGAAGAAGAGGGCTTGGGGTGTGAAATCAACAGTGCTTAGCAGGCTGGCTCTGATGTTCTTTTTGCTGCCTGCCTGGTCCTGAAGGGCACGACGATGAAGGGGCAGGGGGTGGTACATGGACATAAAGACCTCCTCAGTATCCCGCAAGTGAGCATCACATTGGAAATTCCGGGCATCCCTCCCCTAGTCCTCTTCCTGGGTCCATGGGAAGGGCTGAGCAGTCAGGGCAGATAGCACAACCAGAGACACTTCGAGCAGCTTGGGGACAGAATAAGGATCATTCCTCTCCTCTCTAAAAGCATCTAGATGACTGGAGCAGCCCAGCAGTAGCATCTACTGCTGACAAGATAGTGAGGTAGTTTAGATTCACTGTGCAATTTAAACTCTAAGATGCATCCTTTAAAAAAAAAAAAAGTTATTTGATGCCTGGTGCCAAAGATGTCAGATCCCCTGGAACTGGAGTTACAGCTGTTGTTAACTGTTACATGGATGCTAGGGACCAAACCCAGGTCCTCTGAAAGAGCACTGAAGCACTGAGGCGACTCTCTAGCCTTAAGATTCTTTTTTTTTCTTGTTGTTATTTTATTTATTTATCTATTTATTTTGATTAGACTTTTATTTTTTACAATATATTTTGAACATATTCTTTCCCCTCTCCAAAGTCCTCCCAGATCCTCCCCACCCAACTTCATATTTCTTGCTCAAACAAAAAAAAAGTTAAAACAAAATAAAAACAAGACAGACAATAACACACGCCAAATCATAGCAAAAAAGCACACACTCCACACACACAGTGAGAGAGAGAGAAAAAGAGAGAGAGAGAGAGAGAGAGAGAGAGAGAGAGAGAGAGAGAACAAAAACAAAAACATGAAGTCAGTTTTGTTAGTCAACTACTCCTGACCATGAGACCTGTCCTAGAGTGTGGTTGATAAACCCAGCATCACTCTATTGAAGAAGACTGATTTTTTTCCTCACCCAGCAGATATCAATTGAAAAATATCTTCTTGGTTAGGAACGGGGCTTTGTACCCACTCCCCCTCCTTTGCTCTGGGATTTTGTTTGAATTTGTGTAGGGCTTGTGCACACTGTCACAGTCTCTGTGTATTCATATGTGCATCAGCTCTATTTCCTTGGAGACATCCACCACATCTGCCTCTTTTAAACCTCCCTTCTCCTCTTTGGTATAGATCTCTGAGTTTTGAGGGAGGAGATTGGTAAAGGCATTCCATTTAGGAATGAGCACTCCAAAGTCTCTCACTCTGCACATCATCCAATTGAAGGCCTCTTTGTTAATTAATTGACATCTACTCTAAGAAGAAGCTCCTCTTATGAGGGCTGAGAAATTCAGTGATCTATGGGTATAGCAATATATATATAGGAATCATTTTATTACTATGTACACTTGATAGAATATTAGTAGGGCCTGTGATGTAACTAGTCTCGGGTTCTTCCCCTCACTAGCAGTGTCAGGCACAGATTTCATCTCATGAAGTGTGCCTTAAACATAATTTTAAGATATGATTGGTTACTCCTATAATATGTGTGCCACTATTTCGCAAATATTTCTTGCAGGCAGTTCATTCCCATAGATCATAGAGTTCATAGCTGGGTGAAATTAATGATTAATTTTCTCCTCTGGTAGTGTGTACAATGCCTTCCAATATTATGAACACTAGTCAGTAGGAATGAAGCGTCTAGCTGGGCACCAGCTCAATTTCTCCATGTTCGATAACATAAGTAAGTTGTGTCTTCAGGAAAGCTCAAAGCACTTCCACTAAAATCAGGAACAAGGAAAGGCTATCCACTCTTTCCATATCTATTCAATATAGTGCCTGAAGTATTAGCTAAAGCAATAAGACAACTGAAGGAGATCAAGGAGATTCAAATAGGAAAGGAAGTCAAAAGCATCTTTATTTACAGATGACATGATTTTATACATAAAAGACATTATAAAACCCCACTAGAAATTTCTACAGCTAATGAACATTTTCAGCAAAGTAGCAAGATACAAAATTAACACACAAAAATCAGTAGCCTTCCTATATACAACTGACAGACTGAGAAAGAAATCAGACAAACAGTTATCTTTCAAAATAGCCTCAAAAAATGTCTTGGAATAACTCCAACCCAGCAAGTGAAAGACGTGCATAGTAAAACCTTTAAGACAATGAATAAAGAAATTAAAGAAGACATAAGAAGTTGGAAAATCTCCCATGCTCATGAATTGGCAGGATTAATATTGTGGAAATGACCATCCTATTAAAAGCAACCTACAGATTTAACTCAATCCTCATCAAAATTCCAACACAATTCTTTACAGAAATTGAAAAAAGTAATCTTAAACTACACACACACACACACACACACACACACACACACACACACAAATCAGGATAGCCAAAACAATCCTTAATAATAAAAGAACTACTGGAGGTATCACCATCCCAGATTTCAGGTTGTATTACAGAGCTATAATAATAAAAACAGCATAGTACTGGCATAAAAATAGTCACATTGGTCAGTGAAATAGAACTGAAAACCTGAATACAATCACACATAATATGGACACCTGATTTTTTTTATGAAGAAACCCAAACTGCGTACTGGAGAAAAGACAGCATCTTCAACAAATGGTGCTGTCAAACTGGATAGCTACATGTAGAAGATTGCAAATAGAGCTGTACCTATCACCTTGCACAAAACTCAACTCCAAATGTATGAAAGACCTCAATGTAAGACCAGATACCCTGAATCTGATAGGAAAGAAAACGGGGAGTAGGCTTGAACTCATTGGCACAGGAAAGGACTTTCTGAACAGGGCCCAAGTAGCCTAGCCATTAAGAATAACAATACATAGGACTTCACGAAGCAAAAAGTTTCTGTGTAGCAAAGGACACCATCATTTGAGTGAAGAGACAGCCTACAAAATAGGAAAAGTATTTACCAGTTATACATCTGACAATGGGTTATTATCTGGAATATACAAAGAGCTCAAAGCTAAGCATCAAGACAAAATGAAGCAATTAGACATGGTGTATAGGAAAAAAAGAAAGAAAGAAATGGGGTATAGAACGAAATGGAGAGTTCTCAGATGAAGAAACACAAATGACCGGGAAATACTTTTTAAATGTTCAACATCTTAGTCATCAGGAAAATGCAATTAAAACGACCTGGAGATTCTATCTTGCCCCAGTCACAATGGCCAAGACTAATAAAACAAGTGACAGTTCACGCTGGCAACAATTTAAGAAAAGGGAAACATTTATGCATTGCAGGTGGGCGTGCAAACTGGTACAGCCAGTATGGAAATCAGTGTGGAGGTTCCTTAAAAAGCTGAAAATAGATCTACCACAAGACTCAGCTATAGACTCTTGGGCATGATACTTGCTCACTCATGTTCAATGCTGCTCTCTATTCATAATAGCCAGAAACTGGAGATGGTCTAGATGTCCATTGGCTGACAAATATATAATAAAAATGTGGTATATTTACACAATGGAATATTATTTAGCAGTTAAGGAAAGTAAAATTATGATAATTGGATGGAGCTAGAAACAATCATCATCCTGAGTGATGTAACCCAGACCCAGAAAGACAAATACTGCATGATTTCTCTTATATGTGGGTGTCAGCCTTTAAGTTTTAGATGTGTGTGTGTTTCACTTAGAATATCCACAGTGGTTAGGTAACTTGCAAGGGACCAGGAGGGAGGAGGGGATCTTCCAAAGAAGGGAAAATAGAAGATAGTGTTAAAAAAAGGATTAAATGGGGTGGAAGAGTCAAGATATAAAACGGGACACTAACACTAAAGCCTTCTGAAAAGTTACATGGAGATCTACTACTCTAGAAGCTTCCTGAGTTATATAAAATCATTTAAATGGTATTGTAATATAACAGGGGCGACAATGTCCCAGTAAAGTACCATCTGCTACCAAGTAAAACCCAAGTACCAAGAATAGGTTACATCTTGTTGAGTCATTGGCCAAAAATTGGCCTACCCTCAAACATTACAGGTTATTGTCAATGCTATTGGTTACCATCTACAACAGGACAATATGATTCAATTGTAATAAGAGTTAAGTTATAGAGGCTAGATTTACAGAACCTGACTTAGACTCTCTTGTTCTCCACTAAAGTACACCATGACCCCAGGCACATGCTTAACATCCCTTCACTCATTTGGTTAACTAGGGACAATAAGAATATCAACACTAGGTGATTACTGGGAGGAAGGAATAAGAGACTCCACTGTATTAAGGACTATCAGAGACAGCACATAAACAAGGGCTCTATGATGTCACCTCAGGTCCCCTCCTAAAATCCATCCTAATATAATTTTACATTTTAAAATGTTCTGTGGGTGTGGTGATCAACTGTCACCTTCAATGGATTATGAAATGCCTAGGGTATTAGTGAGGCATACTTTGGGGTGAGAGTGTTCTTGGGATTAACTGAGGGGGTAAAAGCTACCCTGAATTTGAGTATCATCCCATGGGTTGGAAGGATCTTAGAATGAATAAAAACATGAACTGAGTCCTGGCATCCTCCTTCTTCTGGTCTGCTCAGATCTGCCAAGATACGACCATGCTCCCATTGGCATGGCTGCGAGGCCCTCCGGTGCCCATGCCTTTCCCCTCATGATGAACTCCATGCTCAAACTGTGAGCCACAGCAAATCTTTCTCAATAAATGCATGCTTGTCCGGTATTTAACCACAAGGAGAAAGGTAGCTGGCACACTGATTTGTTCTGGTGGTTCATTTCTTTAGAACTACACTCCATTCCAGAACCTATATACTGTTATGGGTCTTTTCCCTCAAACAAGGCCCTACCAATGCCCACATCCTCAGGATTTCCAGGTCAGGGACTCCTACAGAAACACAAGACTATCCAAAAATTTGATTGAGATCCTGCTCATAGTTCAAGGACAGTTGTACCCACCCTGGTGCATCCCAGGATCCAGATGTGACCCAGGAAAACAACTGTAAATAAAACAGCAGGACAGCCCTGCCATGCTGAGCTCTGTGGTAGGGCCTCCCTCAAAGCCGGCCATTGTCAGGAAGGTTTGGAGGCTAAGCTGTTTTGTAGTGAGACAGGGACATAATGGGATAAAACAGGCTGCCTACTGTTCCATTGACCTTTATTAAGCACACAGAGGTTTTATATAAAAACACTCACAAACACACTACTAGAATGAATTCTGCCAACCAGGTAAAGGCCAACACAGATTGGCCTATTCATAAAAGATTGCCCTTTCTTTAACTACCAGAGAGGTTTATAGGAAGAGGCCCAGTTTCATCCATAAAGCTGGGATCTGCTTTATATAGGCTGTCAACAGGCATCAATTAAGCAGTGGAGGAAAGATCATGTCCTCATTTGGATCTGGGTACTATATCGAAGAGCAGAGCCACTCTGCCCCCCTCCAGCCATAGAGGACCACATCTCAAGTGTTTAGTTAATTTTCTGGTGAGAAAGAGGACTCTGGTCTTCTGTTTTTAAGGTCTAGTTTCATTTTTAAATGTGTGTACTTATGTGTGTCTGTTTTGGGGTATGTACATGTGATGGCAGGTACCTGCCGAGGACAGAAAGGTCTGAGAACTGAACTCAGGACCTCTGCAAAAGCAGCAGGTGTTTTTAACTTCTGAGCCTCCTCTCTGGTGCCTGGGCTTCTTGGTTAGAACTTAGGGTCAAAAATGATGCTGTTTGTCTTGTCCTTCCCTTCCCGACTTCTTTTCTTCAGTCAGTGCTTGAGGATCAACACAGAGATCTTAGGGTTAAATTCTGAAATGAGCTGCATTCAAGGAGAAGAGAAAGATTTTTACTAAGCTTACCAGAGTAGCTCTTAGAAAGGGAACACTGCAGAGTTGAAAGATGACGCTTTCTAACCAGAAATGGCGGTGACATCACCCAACCCACAAACCTCTCTACTGCTAAAGTGAGCTCAGGACCTGCCCTTCTCTTGCACCTTCTCCAGCATCCTCTCTCCCCTCTGCACTCTGTTTATCCACCCAGGCCTCTGGAAACATGATCACATAGACAGCATGAGGGTATGATACCCCTGCTTTGGGAAAAGGTTCACTCTGGGTTTATGGCTGTCCCCTCCCTCATCCCCGGGGCTGCTGTTGGGATGTGGACGATCTCTTAGGTTCCTTTTATGCATTC
Source organism: Peromyscus attwateri (assembly GCA_902168425.1). NCBI lineage: Eukaryota > Metazoa > Chordata > Mammalia > Rodentia > Cricetidae > Peromyscus > Peromyscus attwateri. The sequence continues at coordinate 72,765 of CABHPP010143964.1, forward strand.
TGCAGATATGGCTTGTCATTCATCGGCAGTTGTTTATAGCAGGGATAGGATGTGCTACGAAGGGATAGGACGCAACAAAGAGAGAATGGGCTTCCTGCTGCTCTCCTGACATTTATTCAGTTGGAGTGGGGAGTGTGTTTATATCAATATAAAGCAACTGCCACACAAACAGCCTGCCATAAAGAAGCAAAAGGAAGAACAAAGTGAGGCTGGGGGGAGGGAAAAGACCGAGCCTAAGACATTTGATGAGTGAAAGTCTCTCTCTCTCTCTCTCTCTCTCTCTCTCTCTCTCTCTCTCTCTCTCTCATACATACATACACACACAGAGAGCACTCACATACAGGTAGAGAACTGCTATTTCATGTAAATGGCCAGGCCTTGGCTTTCTCAAGCGAAATTGGAGCGGGCCAAAGTGCCGTGGTGACAGCTTCCCAGGCAGAACCATGCAACAAGCAGCTGGTCCGGGGGTCTCTGCACGGTTTCTGCAGCCGGAATCGCTGTTTGTGGTACAGCATGGGTGCCGACACTTCCACTTCAATTTGTGAAACATTTGGGTGCCACTTAAACCTTGGCAGGGCCACCCAGAAACCACCTAATGGCCTCTCTTCCCACCCCCTCACCCCACCACCACAGGTTTGTGTGGGTGAGTGTGCACAGGTGTACAGAGGTTGACGTTGGATGTTTTCTTCAAATACTCTCCACCTAATCTGGGGAGTATAGGGACTCTTGTTGAATCTGGAACTCACCAGTTAAGCTACATGGTTGGCCAGTAAGCCTCAGGGATCCTCCTGTCTATCCTGTCAGTGCTGGAATTACAGACATTCCACTCTGCCCTGCTTCTTATGTCAAGGTTGTGAACTCAGATCCTAACGTTTTCATGGCAAGCTCTTTACCCATGGAACCATCTCCCATGATCCCAATAGCATTTTCTGTTCCTTGCTGTGTGTTCGAGGCAGACTGTGTAGACTCCTAATGTGAGCGTTCACTTTTTTGGGAAGGGAGTCTGATGGTCAAGTCTAGGCATCAGTGATGAAATCCAAGGTCTCTTCCTGCTCCTGAAGGTCTGTTTACAGCTCTCAGTGTCTGGCAAGCACCAGTATCATAGGAAGTCGTGGTAGAGCACACACTACTGAGACCGCCCCACAGCTCCCCAGAGCTTGCAACATGTGTCTCTGGAATCTGCATTTTAAACAAGTTCTGGGGGGGGGAGGTGCTGTCACTGGTCACTTGGGGAACTGCTACTTTAGGACACCTCAGAAGAAGCCCCAGAAAAGTTCTGTAGTTTCAGAACACAAGCCTGTACTGCCTCTGGTATCCTGGGGGCGAACTGAAAGTCTTCTTGAATCTGGATCCATCCCTCAGACCCACAGTTGACAGGAATGGGCCTATCCCCTAAACAGAAGACAGGAACATTTGAGATGGATGCCTGCCCATGGGCCCTGACACCAGCTTGGAACATTTACAGGTCAGTTGGAGCCAGAGTTCCCCATAGGCCATGTAGACCTACAAAGAAGCTCCACATCATTCCTCATGTACCGACACTCTCTATCTCCAGAGTGATAAGAACTGGTTAGCAGTTCCTTCCTCCTCTTATCCAGGATGTTTCAAATTACTTGGTGCAGAAGAGTCCAGGAGACAAGAATAGAGATGCATGAGTGTAAGACATTCTTTCGTCTTGAACATTTGCCAGGAAATGGAAACTATGGACTCACTAATAAAGCAGGCTCATATCACAGGCCCCATCACCTCTGAACTTACATGCCACTCTTACTTTATTTTTTGTTGCATAAGCATTAACTACTTCTCATTAAAATACATACATACATACATACATACATACATACACACATACAAGTAAATGGGGCTGGAGAGATGGCTTGGCAGTTGAGAGCACTTGCTGCTCTTACAGAGGACCTGGATTCAGTTCCTAGCATCCATGCAGTAACTCACAACCATAAACAACTACAGTCCCAGGGGATACGACATCTTTTCTGAACTCCTCAAGCACTACTCACGCACATGTAGTGTACTTATGTACACACAGGCAAAAACCGATACACATAAAAATAAATAAATATAAAAATTTTTTTTTAAAAAAAGTAATACATCACAAAGCTCCCGCACATTCCACAAGTATTGAACTTCAAAGCCAGATTGAAATGTGGGTGTTTACTTGCTGGCTCAGGGCTGTGCTCTCCCATGCTAACCTTGTAATATGTACTTTATCAACATTGCAACATATCATGGAGCTTTGAGATTGCAAAAGCAAATGCTAAGATCATCATGTGCCAAGCACTGACCAGCCTAGCCTGTCTCAAAGTCTAGGTTCTAAGCCAGTCTCTCTAAGAACTGGCCATGCGGCCTTGTACAGGGCATTTCATCTTTCTGGGCCCCATCCTCCTTATCTCTTTCATGTGGGCAGTTCCCTTGACCTGCCGGAAGATGGCTGTTTTTCAAGGCTGTAGATTCCATTGTTGGTTAGCTCACAAAGTTAAAAGATTCCTCTGTAATTTATGCCCATGTCTGCCTTCCCTTATCGTCCACTCACTTTTACTAATTGTGCCCTCTGGAAAAACACAGATAAGCTTCTACTCTTTACACACTTGAAAAGAGCTGTCAAGTTCCCTTTTAAATCTTTTTTGGTGGTTTGTCTGGAGTCTCTCCCTCTCTTGCTGTTTCTCATAACAGATTGCCCTAAAACATACCCTAACTCTTAGCAAACAAGATATGGTCAATACATATAAGTTAAATAAATGAATGAAAAATTGGAGCTGAGTATAATGACATACACATATAATTGCCAACATTCAAAAGCCTAAGGCAAGAAGATAACTACTAGCCCAAGGCCAGTCCAGGCTATACCGTGAACTACAGTGTGAGACCCTGTCTCAAAACAACATCAAGCACATGGATGACACATGGATAAAACATAAATACAACCTTTAAACTATCTAACATTCTCCCCTCATTCTGCTAAGTGAGGTGCCAGTCTTACACCCAATACACCTTTGACAGTCACCAAGTGAACATGTTACATCTTCAATTATTTCTGAGTAAGTCTAATATTTATACAACACAGTAATTTGTGGTTATGGAAGAAGCTTACTTACAATGATGACAGGAGGCTAGTATGACAGTTGAGTCATTTAAATCATCTACCTAGTGAGTGAGCCCATCTGACTTTCCAATGTCCAAAGCTCAGTTTGACTTTGCTGCATAGGTACTTCATAGCGTAAAATGTTCTGTAATGGTATCAGAAATTCTGGAAATTTGCAATGATCTTAGCTCATATTCCTCTCTACTTGTAAGAGAAAATTTTCCAAGTGGGCTGATAGGGAGTCCAGTAGGATGGTAATTCTGCATGGTCCAGTCTCTACACTGTCCTGAGATTTGAGCTTCCAGGGTATTCAGGTTGTGCAGTTGGTTGAATTTTTTTTTTTTTTTTTTGTCGTCAATTTGACACAAACCTAGATATATCTGGGAAGAGAGAATCTTAATTGAGACAATGTCATGGTCAGATTGCCCTCCAGGCAAGTCTATAGGGCATTTGCTTAATTAATAATTGATGTGAAAGGGTCCTGCCCACTGCAGGGGGGGGGGGGGGGGGGCATCCCCGGGGAGGTTGAGGAAGCCATGAAGAACAAGTCAGTTAGCAACATTCTTCCATTGCTTCTGCTTTAGTTCCTGCCCCCAGGATACATCAGAAGACTACCAGACTCAACCTGCCAACTCAACAAACCTTAAACAAAAAAAAAAAAATAGACTCTGTATCTGAGTTTTTGAGCCAAGAAACTCCATAACAATAGATCAGAATTTGCTGCTCAGCTTTGGTCTGAGTCACACAATCTAACTCCTAAAAGACAGATGTAGAAACTAAAATACCCCTTTAAATTTTCTAATTAGATCTGTATTTTGTAATGACTGTGATACTTCTGTCTCATATAAAGGAACTCTCTTCTAAAAACCTAGGGAACTAAAATAGAGTAATTGATGTTTACTTTATTAAGCACAGAATCAAATGTTCCTGGATCGTAAGTATCTCTCTCTAATACTGAAGTCCTTATGACATCTAAATACTGCCTTTCTCCTTGGGTCTAGATAACTACTGACAAATCCCATTTCTCATCATCTAAACTCCAGGCAATGCTTCTCCTGCATCTTCTTTCTCTAGATAATAGAGAGAGAAGCAGAGATAGAGAGATATAGACCTAGGTTGTAACTTTCTTAAGTCATAGTCTATTTGTGAAGGCTTTTAGTTCTATATCAACATGCTGTTAGAATTTGTCTCTTAATATGAATGACCTTTTTTTTTTTTTTTTTTTTTTGGTTTTTCGAGACAGGGTTTATCTGTGTAGCTTTGCGCCTTTCCTGGAGCTCACTTGGTAGCCCAGGCTGGCCTCGAACTCACAGAGATCCGCCTGCCTCCGCCTCCCGAGTGCTGGGATTAAAGGCGTGTGCCACCAACGCCCGGCATGAATGACTTTTCATCTATTTTAGCTTTCAAATTATTTAACTTTTAGGATAGATAGTACATGCACATGGTAAAGAATTATTTTTCAAAAAATACCTCCCAAAGAGTAATCAGTGAGAAGTTCTTTTCCAGTCCTGATTCCCATCTCTTCCACAGTTACCAGATGTCCATGCAAAGATAATGTACCCACATCCTTCTCTTTTCTGTTACATGATGGTAGCACACAACATATTTTTCTTGCTTCTTGCTTATAGATTTATGTTGTTCTCTTTATCCTTGGCATAGAATGCCATTGTGTGGAGACAGCCTATTTATGTAATTAGTCCTAGGAACAGTTACATTTAGATCACTTTCAGGTTTTTTTCCTATTGCAAAAATGGCTACAATAATAATAGTGTTGCTTAATTAAGATTCCACACCTGTGCAAGTGTATCTTCAGGAACATTTCTAAATGTACAATTACACTCTTACTGTAACCGATGTTGCCTAATACGTCTCCATAGCAATGATCTGATTTATATTCCTACCAACAGTTTATGAGGATGCCTGCCTATTCCACACATTCGCTAAACAGAAAGTTCATTAGTTATCTGTTGCTGTGTAACAAATGACCACATGTTTAATAGCTTAGAACATGTCCTATCTCAGTTTCTGTGAGTCGGAGTTTAAAAGGAGGTTGGCTGGGTGATGTTGTTCACTGTCACTCACAAAGCTGGCCAATGAGGCAGTCATTTCAAGACATAAGCCAAGTGGAGGGATCAATCTTCAAAATGTCTCACTCAGGTGACTCATGGCGGAAAGCACCGGTTTCTTACCATGTGGACTTCATGGGGATTCTGCGGTATGTTCATATCACAACTGCTCTTCCCCAGAAAGAAGGCAAGCAGGCATCAGTAGTGTCTTTTGAGAACTGGTCTCAGAAGTAACAACCATCATGTCTGTGGTGTTTTGAAAAGCAAGTCACTAAGTCCAGCCCATATTCAAAGGGGACAAAGCTAAGCCCTACATCTTGCGGGACAAGACTTCAAAGAATTTATGAATATATTTTAAACCACCACATTAAGTTACCAACTACTTTTGTATCCTCACTTAAATGATGTGTGGAAATGAATCTATTGTGACTTAAATGTACAGTTTCCTTATTATGAGTGACTGTGTATATTAGCAGCTTTGTTGGGGGTATAATTGATATGCAAAGAGCTATACATAATACTGAGTACAGTTTGATGCGTTAGAATACCACATGTAACTTGATCCCATCACTACAATCAGGGTCAGAGACATGTCCAACCCTTTCCGAGAAAAACAGTGGTCACAGAACTTTAACTAGATTAATTAAGAAAAAAAGAGAAAAGGCCAAATTGTACAGTCTGAAAT